>PVIY010010459.1:0-68569 GCA_004026745.1 Myrmecophaga tridactyla
TTGTTTTATTTCTTTTTCTGATGTCTCTTTATTTCTTTCTCTAAATCGATGCAAATGTTCTAAAAAATGATGAATATGCAACTATATGATAATATTAAGAATTACTGATTGTATATGTAGAATGGAATGATATATTAATGTTCTTTTGTTAAGTTTTTTAATTAATAAAAAGTTTAAAAAAAAATAAAAAAATAAAAAATAAATAAATAAATAAAGTGTCAGTGGCTGAGAGATTTCAATGGCTGAGTCAAGAGGTTATCCTGGAGGTTATTCTTACACATTAAATAGATATCACCTTTTTAGTTAAGGCATAACAGAGAGGCTGGAGGGAAGTGCCTGAAAATGTAGAGCTGTGTTCCAGTAGCCATGTTTCTTGAAGATGATTGTATAATGATATAGCTTTCGCAATGAGACTGTGTGATTGTGAAAACCTTGTGTCTGCTGCTCCTTTTATCCACCTTTTCGACAGACAAGTAAAACATATGGATTAAAAACAAATGATAGGGGGAACAAATGTTAAAATAAATTTAGTAGATTGAAATGCTAGTGATCAGTGAAAGGGAGGGATTAAGGGGTATGGTATGTATGAATATTTTTTGTTTTCTTTTTATTTCTTTTTCTGAATTGATGCAAATGTTCTAAGAAATGATCATGATGATGAATATACAACTACGTGATGAAAAAAGAATGCTCATATTTACGTTGATTGGTTTTATTAACAAAAATTTAAAAAAAGATATCACTACAAAAAAAAAAGAAAAAGAAATGATGTCACTCCACCAACTCAGGAAGTGATATCCAGAAGGGTGACATGACTTAAGTGAGGGCACACAGCTAGGTAGAGTGGGGAGTCAACATAAAAACCCAAATTTCCAACTCCCAGAATACACTCTGATGCCTTCTAAAATGGTCGCCACCATGTTTCAGTTCTTTAGCACTTGGGAAAAGCTTCCAAACAGAAGCAAGACTAAACCACACACTTTTTATAAGTGGTAGGAAACAAGTCTCATATTACGCTAGATTTACTTATAGGTCCATCTAAGCAATGCCTGGCTTAGTCATCTGGGTATCCCTAGTAACTTGCCCAAAGCATGGCACTCTGAAGCTCCAGCAACACTGGATAAATGAACAAAGAAACGTTCCCACACACCCTAGCCTATGGGAAGGAAATGGATGGCTTGCATTTTGGTGATATGGCACTAAATAAGCCATCTGGAGCTCTGGAACAAGTTAATTAAACTACAAAATTCCATGGTCTCAACTGACACTGACACATAATGTGAGCGCTACAGACAACTCTGGCCACTTTAAGGCCACTTATTAAGATGAAGGGCTGTTATCACCTTCCATTTAGACTAGAAAGAAAAGTTACAAGGAGAGGAATTAAATAACTTGCCCACATCATTCAGCCACATGACTGCTACGAGCAGGAAGAGAGGACAGGTAAAACTCAGGTACCGCTCATACAGGTTTTGCCCCTCTTGGCTACTTGCTCCTGCTCAGTTATTAACCACATCAGACCGGGCCATGCCATCCAAGAGAAGCAGTAAAGCAGAAGGAATGAGAGGCCCCAGACCTCCACTACAACACAATTCTCCATTAGATAAGTCACACCAGGAGCCATGTCACTAAGACATAACGGAACCCATCACAGAACAAACCTATGACATGGGTTTTGGATTTATACTGACACCAGTGCTACGTAACAGTTTCTCCTGGTCTGTGATGCTCTACAGACCCTTTAAAGATTTGGGCTTTAGGGGGTGCAAGGGTAGTTCAGTGGTAGAACTCTCGCCTGCCGTGCACCAGGTTCAATTCCTCAGCCCATCTGGAAAGGGCAGGGGCACTACTGGCATCCTCGAGGTGGAGGCCAGGCAGGCTGCTCGACATCCTACAGTGCAGTCGCCACAACAAAGAATTATCCAGCCCCAAACGTCAATAGTGCTGAGTAACCCTGAGTTAGACCTAAACTGACAGCTTTAATTTAAGAGTTTTGAGGGCAACATCATGATGTGTTGACTCAATTCAGGAAGATTCTACCAGCCACCCCTACCTCCCCCCTCATTCATGACAAATTTGAGTGCAACATTAAACTACACTAAACTACCTTCTGAGGCACTCTCCTAGAACCTAATAAACCCAGTTAAATCTGTTCACTGGTAGAGTTAGAGGCCTTTTCTCCCAGTTTTCTTGGCAGATGGGACCTGAGGGCCACAGTGATACTGACAAGGTAATTCAAAGCCCAAACCTGCCACTAGGTAACAACAGTGGAGGAGCCAGAAGCCAAGAGTGCCCACCTGGCAGGAAGCAACCTCCACGGCCCTCAAACAGAGCCAACAGGCAGCTGCCATCTGCTGCAACTTTAAAAGGGCAGACACTGCCTGGCTTCAGGAGCTTTAAAAACCTTAGTCGGCAACAAGGAAGAAACACACATGCAACTTCTGCCAAGCAGTCACGCCTGCCGTCATTCCTGCTTCACCCAGATTCTGCAGATTCTCATGTTCAAAGCTGAGAAGAGCAGGGAATGGACACAGCATGTATAACCAAATTATGGGCAGTAGCATTTCACTTAAACTGCTATTTACAGAGAGCCTGGAGGTCTTGAGAAGAAAGAGGGAAGAGTATAAAGAGAGAAAATGCTATTTGTCTGTGGGTCACAGCTAAAGACCAACTCGTGAAAGGGGTGGAACCAAGAGAAAACCCATGAAATATGCTTTGGCTCGGTCTTCCAACAGCAAATTGTTGGTTTATCCAAATGCTGAAGTTGGAAAATCAGAGCTAACAGCACACGAAAGGTCATTTACTAAGTGTGACTCCCTGCTGCGGTATAATGCATCACCTGTGGAAATGCCAGCACTTCATTTCATCATCTGCCAGGGATTTTAGAATCAAGTCCTAGTTTGGCTAACTCTGGCTCCAACGATTCCTAAGGGCAGGGAGCCTGTCTGCCTCTGGATCCTCAGCGCCCAGGCTGGGCCAGCCCAGAAATGAACGGATCTAAGACAAAGTCTGTCTAAAAGAAATACTGTGTGTTTTACTCCCTAGCCCTCTTGCAGTTGACGGAACTCTGTGATTAGTTGTGGCCACTGTACTGTGAACAGAAATGACATGTATTATTTTCAGTTCAAGGAATTTAAAAAACTTTCCTCTTCCCTTATGGTAGAGGACAAGGGGGCCCTGAGTGGATATGGCAGGGTCATAGATGATACCAAACCTGGATCCCTGAAACATCTCTTGGAAGGATACTGCCATGGAGAGTTGCAGAACTTGCAGCAGTTTTTTGCATAAGAGAGATATAAACTGGTAAGTATGAAGGTACTGAGATTTCAGAGCTTCTTTGTTACCACAGCATATCCTGTCCCTTCCTAACTAACACAGATGTTGAATATGATCAAATACTTTGACTCAACTATTAAGATGTTTCACTTTCTTCTTAATATAATAATGAGGTGAACTACAATGATACAGTTTACTGAACTGTCTTTGCATAGTCAGAAATGTACATAAGCAGGATTCATAGAATATAATCAGAAGACAATTTTTTAAATCAACTTTATTATGGTTTAATTTACATACAAGAAGATAAGAAAAAGAAATGCTGTGTAGCTTTTTAAACATAATTTAGGGATTTGGTGGAGTAATGGTGTCAGCGAAAGGGGTTGAAGTAAGAGTAGATGTGGATTCTAATCTGCATGACTAACTCTCTGCATGATCTTAAGACACACATGGGTCTCAGTGTTTTCACTTGTAAAACTGATCAACCGAATTGGTGTTCTCCAAAATCTGGGGGTCCATGATCTCTACTAAGAACCACATTTTTCATTATGATAAAGTTCACAAATATACACACACAAAACTGAAACAACTTCACAAAAGAGTATTTACCCTGTCATGTGCAATAAATTCTAGTATTTCCTATTCTATTCTACTTTTTTAATTCAAAACAAAAAGGTCACAACCCCTAAAAAGATCTCACAACCCATTAGCAGGTAGCAATCCATACTCTGAAAACGCCTTATTTTAGGTTGCTGTTTCTCTAACAAGTGTTCTTGGAATGTGTTGTTAAGTTTGCCACACACAAAAAAAGTGTACTATTTTAATACAGTGTGGGAAATAGCTGAATTAGCTAACTACAAAAGCATTATAATGAGCTGCATTTTCCCAGTTATTTGACCATGGAAAATTTCACACATACCCAAAAGTAAAGTCTCAATACCTCCTGGAAACTGTTCCAAGTTGGGGAACACTGGAGGGATGATTTTAGGTTCTTTTCTGCTCCAATATTCTGACATAGGACAGTAATTCTCAATACCTTTTCCTGTTGTATGCTACTGAAGGAGGCAAATACACCTACAATAACTATGGCTGACTAGGACAGTGATTTTAAATATCATATCTGACTCTCTGGGGCTGGGAAAATATCATTTATATTTATACATATATAATTTTTTAAAGCCCCTCTAGGAATTTTAACACCCTAGATCTAGAGACTTTGTTAAAATCAAATTTTCCAAACCTAAGTGCAAAACAGCTCACGAGTCTAGCACATTTATTTCAGTTGATTCTCTCAAATTCAGAATCATTCCTACTCCTGTTTAGATTATTAAAAACATTCTCATAGGTTGAATTTTATCACCCAAAGTAGTCCATTCAACTTGGCACATACAAACCAAAGTGAGTGGCAGTGCTTACTTACCATTTCCTAAAATCTAAGTCCTGCATTAGCAGATAGGCAACTAAGAGCACTAGTTTGATAGTTTCATAGAACTTAATTTTTTATAAACATGGGTCAGCCAGAGCTAGCCAAGCATTTCCAAGTTTCACTGCTTCCTCCTTAACAAAATAAAATTAATTTTGTCATTTAATTCAGCTTTTGACTTGATTGTTTACCAAAAAAAGTATGCTAATCATAATCATTTTTATTTCACAAATATTTATTGAGTTGGTATAATATTGGAGGTTCAGAAAAAAATAGGTCAATGGTTAAAGAATTATTTTTAAGAAGCCTAACAAAATGTATTGCTTTAAAGAATATTTACCAACAAGGACAAAAACAAAAAACAAAATGCATACTCAAATTCGGAAGGCAGTTAACCCTTGTCAATTCTCCACACAGACATATCAAAAAAAACCTGCACATAAGAAACAATTAGATTGAAATGCCAGTGATCAATGAAAAGGAGGGGTAAGGGGTATGGTATGTATGAATTTTTTTCTGTTTTCTTTTTATTTGTTTTTCTGAATTGATGCAAATGTTCTACGAAATGATCATGATGATGAATATACAACTATGTGATCATACTGTGAGCTATTGATAATATATCAAGAATGGAATGATCATATAGTAAGAATGTTGGTGTTTGTATGTTGTTATGTTTAATAAATAAATAAGAAACAATTAGAAAGATAGCTGAAGGATGATCACCATTAGTTCCCAGGGATGACACAGTATTTAAACAGACCTAAAGAAAAAAATTTAAAAACCCTAATTAATGCTAACAGTGGACTTCAAAGAAATAGCAAGTTCTTTAATAGTGTACGCTTGGAATTTGTTTCCTTTTTCTCAATTAAATGTTCAGTGTAAATAATCTCCCAAATCAAATTCAAATCACAAGTTTGAGGAAACAGTCTGTGATTCTCCCCAACTCTCTGTTTATTTTCCTATTTTGTCTAAAAACAGAGTGATCCTTACACACGTGTACATGTGCACACCCCACACCCCTTAGTCACTCCCCTCTCACTCCCCCCAACCACACCTGCATTTATCCATATGGTCAGAACCCTCAGTCAGCTTCCTCTCCACCCCTCCCCCACCAAGTTCCATCCATCTCCCTCCAACTGTCTTTGTTCCCTCTTCCTCATCCCCACTGTCACATCTGTACTTCCCAGGGTTGGATCCCTTGCAGTGACCTCTGAACTAGTCTCCCTTCACCCCTTCTCCCATCTCTCCTGCCTTCATTTTTGCTGAAAGATCTAAACTGCCTTTTAAAAAGTGCTACATCTTCATGGCTGCATTAGCCACCACAGCCAAAAGGTGGAAACAACCCAAGTGTCCATCAACAGATGCATGGATAAACAGCACGTGGTTTAGCCACAGAATGGAATATCATGCAGCCGAAAATGGAAACGTTCTGACCCATACTACACACACCATGGATGAAACTTGAAATCATTATGCTAAACCAAACACAAAGGGACAAATATTATGATTCCACTTATAAGAAATATTTAGAATAAGAATATTCAGGCGCAGAAAGCAGATTAGAAGTTAGTAGTAGGGTTGGAAGGGGAGAGGAGAGGAGAGATAATGCTTAGTCAGAAGAATTTCTGTTTTGAGTCATGAAAAAGCTTTAGCAATGAAAGGTGGTGATGGTGGCATAATATCGTAAAAGTAATTAATGCCACCGAATTGTACAATGAAAAACGGAAGGAAGGAAGGAAGGGAGGGAGGGAGGGATAGAGGGACACCCACCCAGAAAAAAATAGTGATAGGTCATTCCTCCTTTCCAAGGCTTACCTCTTCAATTCCTAGATGCTGGAGACTGTTTCCACAGAAGAGAGTGACAGCAAGATGCTAAAGTTTGTCACCATGTAAGGTGGGAAGAGCGCAGGCCCCTGGGTGAGAATAGTGAGGCCAGGCTGGTTTGGGTCCCCACTCAGTCATCTGCAAGCCTTGTGACCTGGGCTCGCTGATTACTTCTCTCAACTTCAGCTGTCTCAAATGTAAAATAGATCAAACCTATCTCATCAGGTTCTTATAAGAATTAAGAGAGCCTGCATATATGAAATCTGTTATACCAAGCTCGGCACGTACTAGGTGTTCAATAATCATTTGGTTTTCTGCTTCCCACCAAAAATCCAGAATGGTTTAGGTCCAAAGAAGGGTGGACTAACTAAATTAAAAATTCTTTATAGGTGCATGGTGCTAAAGGGCTTACTTTCACAGTTCATTTCTTAGAAGTCAAAAACACTGGATGGAAATAGATTTTTGTTTTATGCTACATCAAAGGGTTGTATTAGAGAAACGCAGGTGAGTTATTCTATAACTTTGACTTCAACAGCACTGATGATAGCATATGCCACATCTAAGAGGAAGGAATAAGAGGGAGTGGTGTTACAAAGAGGAACCTCAAAGGCCTTCATTAAGAATAAAATTCCATTGCAGTTACATGTGTCCATTAAAGAACTGAGAGGAGGAGCTGCTGAAGTGAGGGATTCTGAGGTAGTCGGATCGTAGTATATAGATCAGAATATCTTCAGCTGAACCCAGAGCCTGCAAGCACCACAGATTTGTGAGTTCTGAACACAGATTTTAACATACAAAGAATCAAGAACCTCATCTTTTAACAGGTAGGGAATAACCAGATAACATTTGGGTGATGTCTTCTTAAAGGATGAAAGTGAAAACAGTGAGATTTCCAGGGAAAGGAAAGCAAGGGCTGGAGCAGGGAGGAGACGGGCTTTGTTCTCATCAAAGAAGAAAAAAGAATGTAGGAGAAAAAAAGCTATTGAGTTACTGCCAAGGAGATTCAAGCACGGATTATGTCTCTGGTAGAGCAAGAGCGCAATTGAATGTTTTGGCTGGCCTGTGGTGAAAACTTTTCCCATTATGATTAGGGAAGGGAGAGCTGGAGTGCCTTACCTTTTAAGTGCTCTGTTACACAGTGAGGGTACAGAGGAGCAAAGGGAGGCTTCTTTTCAAAGGAATAATGAATGAGACAAAGCTGGAGCAACTTCTGGCCTGCCCCACCATAAACACATTTGCATTTTCAATGGCAGCACAGAGTGTATAGTCCTCTGGCAATATTTGGTGCCTTAGAATCAACACCCTGGAATTTACAATCTTTCCATCCCAAAGGAGCCTGATGGGCCTCTTAGGTATGGAGAATGACCTGGTCTAAATGCACACCCAGAGCTACACCAGGGCCTTGGCAGGCAGACAGGGGAGGAGATGGGAAGCCAAATCGCTGAATTACCTTTAAAAGGAAGGAAAAGAAAGCTGAGCTTCTCCCTCCCCATCCCTGCATACCTTTCCTTGTGACAGTAAAGGGAAGATGATATCCAATTACTCCCGGCATCCCTGAGCAACTAGGAAAAAGTATATTTTGCATTAGTCTCATAATCTATGTTTTGATCTCTGTGAGAAATCATTTGATAAATGTCTCATGAATGACATCCATATGCAAGATTCTGGTTACAGTACTGGGAGGGAGAGCTTAAAAACGGTCCTGGTCCTCACATATCTTAAATCGAACCTGAACTACAGAATAGAAAGTATAAAAACACACTTCATAATGCAAAGCCATAGACGCAAGGGCCAAATTGGAATGCATCATGTGCAAAAACAATGATCAAAAGAAAATCTGGCGATGGTGAGTAAGAAGCAATTAAAAGGCATTGAATTTCTGTGGACCAGGCACAAGTGCTAAGCATCTGATACATCGTCTCACTTGATTTAATCCTTAAAGTTCTCCTTTGAGAAAGTATTTTTTTATACCACAAAAGAAATGACTAAGCAGAGGCTCAGAGTTCAGGGATTTGTCCAAGGTAGCACGGTTAGGGAGCAGCCTAGATGAGGTTCTAACCTAAACCTGTCCCACCCCAAAGCCCAAGCTCTGCCTGAGATTTACTGGGATTTGCTCTGGGCCTGCCAAGAGCTGGGAGAGAGTCTGAAGATCCTCCAGGGCCAGGGGGGCTAAGGGCAAGTGTGCAGTTGTTGGAGGCTCTGGCTGCACCACAGGCCCTTCTCACAGCTGAGGAGCAGAGGTCCGGGGAGACAAAAGTACCAGCCTAGCAGCAGCGAAGCTAAATTCAGAAGCACCTGTTTTCTGCTTCCTGCTCTACTAAAGGGAAGGATTCTGAGAAGTAGGGAGCTAGAGGAAAGCTGGGGGAGCCCCCTTTGCTCTTTGAGACCTTAAGAACTCCATTTCTCTGCTTCCTTACTGCTTCCCCAACTGGGGTCATCCTCCTGAGCACATCAGGGCTGCTGTGTCTACCTGCGGGACCCGCGTGTGTCCACTCCACGGCAAGTGCAGGCACAGAGGAAGGCAAAGCTGAGCATCTGAAGACCTGGGAGACAGACCAAAGCCAGGCCAGACTGCCCACAGCCCACTGGCAGACTCTCCTGGAAAGTTTGAAACGGGGATAAATTGCTCCAGGTCTCAGTTTCACCAAAAGTAGAACACAAAAGGGGAGAAAGATGGCCAGTCAGCAGAAACTGAAAATAAATTTTGCTCTCCTTTTGGTTTAAAAGAAAATTCTTTCATGGAGGGAGGAGTGGAAAGAAAGAAGGGAGGAAGGAAAGATGGAAGGAAAGAAGGAAGGCTAGCTGCTAAAATGTGGTTTATTTTCTCCTCTGAATGTGTTTATTTCATACACTTTTATTCTTGCTAAACTGGATGGGGTGTATGTACTAAGGTGCCAGAGAGGTACGGGTGGAATAAGCAGTTGGTAAACAGACTTTGACCCCAAATTTCCATTTAAAAGTAGATAAACACACAATGACTATGTCTCAATTTGAACTATAATGATTAACTTTAAGGAACTCTATCTAAAACGATAAAGGCTAAAAAATGTGTCTAAGTGGTTTATGGATGTCTTCCCCAGATGACTAAAAAACAAATCAGCAGAAGTTAGCAATTAGTGTGGAAATTTTTATGCTTCCCACACTTTTTCTGCACCTTTCACATATATGGCAGAAGTCTCAGAGATGGTTTGACAAATAATGCAATGTAGATCTTACATAAGAAAAACAAAAGGCTAAAAATGTGCTCAGGGCTTTGACCAAAAACATGATTCTACAGAAAAAGGATACCAGCTTGGCTTTTTGGTGGGTGGGTGTTGCCCTCATTAATTCCGTGGATAAACAATAGGAAAGAGGTCTGCAGGATTTGACGGACAGCTTTTGGAAATGATCTTCTGCTTGGCAAAACACTGCAGCGATAATTTTATTCACATGGAAGGAAATGCAAAGAAGTGCCACTAAAACAAGGGAGGTAATTATAGGGCATGAATCAAAAAGCTGGATGACACAGAATGAAGAGTAACTGAATTAGCCCCATTACTGTCTTGAAATCTGGACTTAATTTCAAGAAGAACCTGACCTCTCATTTCCAACTAACAAAGCCATGCATATTTTCCCTAATGTTTTGTTTCCAACCTACATTGTGGACTTAGAGAACTACAAGCATTGCACTGCATGGCTCCGGTGTTGTGGCAGCCCAACAGACTAAGCTACATCTTAGCAACAGAGTATCTCAAGAGTTGGAAGATCACCTGGTGCAATTCTCTGAGCAATAATTAAATCTCCTTGGACATCCCTGGAATCTGCTTGTCTAGCCTTGACTAACATCCCCAGGGGTAGTTCGTTCTACTTTTATACCTTTCATCCACCCATCCACTATGGATAGAAACATTTCCCAAGCTTCAGTGTTAGATGCTATTCCCTTAGAGAGACCTTTTATTTAAACTTTGGCCCAGAGTTGTCTTTCTATAACTTCTACCCACTGGACCCTGAAGATGGCTGGCATGTTGCCCTGCAGAAGATGCTCTTCAGGTCACACAGTCCCAGTTTTTCTACTGTAAGCCATGGATCTACTTGTCAGACTGTCCACTTTCCTCCTTCTCTCAAAATGTCTTCCCATCTGGAAAGAAACCGCCTAGGCAGGTTTGAGCCACACTTAGAGCGGGAATTGGTGGCCATCACATCATTTAATCAAATACTTATCCTTTATTAATATTACCTAAGACATTCAGTACCTCTTCGACAAACAATTCACTGCTGACAAACTTACAGCAAACTAATCCTTCTGCCCAATCTATCTCACCCCAATTTTTTATGACCAATGGGCTCTACCATCTAAAGTAATTATATTAACCTTGATTTCTTAACCCCCACCTCCCACTTTTTTACATCCATAAAATCCAGAAGTATTTACTGTAAACAAAAGCTGGAGGAAGGGGAGCCTTAGACATGGTGGTAAGGTTTAATCGTGATGAAAAATTTGCCAGTTTTACACTTGCTATGGAACAAAGAAATCGCTGCCTGTTGTTTCACATTGCACAACCTTGATTCCATGCATTTTTGACAGTTCTTTCATATTTCTAACATACAGATCAATTTCTCTCCCTCTGGGAAGGTGAGGGGTTCTACAAATGTACAGAATGCAGGCCCGCCCCACTTTGCAAACCTTTCCTTTTGCCCATTTAGCAATGCCTCAGAAGCTCACCGTCAGGTTTCTGCCTGGCCTTCAGCTGAGTATTTGGAGAAGCAAATAAATACTAAGCAAACCTGCAAAGACCAGGCCTCTCCTAGGTCTATCAATACCTTAACTTAATTCTAAAGAGGTATGAATGACTCAGAACCTATTTGTTAACCATTATTTCCAGAGTTAGATCAACAGAAATCTATTGGTAGTCAGTTTAAAAAGCTCCTAACCTCGACTATTAGAATATAAGCCCGGGACTGAGAGCAGAGTGCAAAGATGAAAAAATAACTCCAAGGGGCTCTTTAATGTACCTAAGTAAAACAGATATAATCAACAGGACTGCTTAAACATTCAACTTCTAGAATCAGTGTGAAAATAGAATAGAATTGGATGACTGGGTAGGATATTCATGCCATATGCCTTGTATATAAGTGCTCAAAGATAACCAAGACTGCTTTTCCATTTTAATAAAATAATGTAGGAATGGATGGCAAATGTGCATAGACAGCATACCAAAGGCAAAAGACTGACATCAAAAATATTGACGCCAACTCAGAAAATACCATGGAAGTCAACAGATAACATAACTTGATATGCAAATAAAATGATAGCCAACTACTAGATTTTTAAAAATTCACACTGTAAATGAGCATTTCTAAAATAAATGTGTGCCCCTCCAATTTTAAACTTTTTCTACTATTAACCCCTCCAGTTTTTAAAAATGAAATTTATATTTGAAAGTACTATTAGAAAATTTTGTCATTCAATCACATAAACATTTTACCACATCAATTCCACATACCCTTCTAAACATTTTAGCACAATGAAGCCTTATAATTGATTTTTAAAAATTTAAAATCCTTTTAAAAAATTACTCTGAGCATAAGTTGCAGTTTAAGCACAATCTCTCAAAATACATATCTAACCCTTTACAATTAATGTACACAAATCAGTGTATTGAATATATGAGGTGTTTAAATTTCCATCAAATTTTTTGCTTACAAGTAAATAAAAGGAGTATAATAATGATGCAACTAATCTAAATCCACACTCTTTCCTGATGCTTGACTGAATTAAAACTAGCAATGACACAACCATCTGAACAATTAAACTCCATCACTGAAAGTTACAACTGATTTTACTGTGTGTCTGCTGTTCTTCGCCAACTATTAAATGCACAACACTTTTGAATAACTGGAATGAAAGACATCTTATAAATTTACAAATTATTGGATTTTATCCAAGCAATGAGTAAGCGCTTCTCTGCTATGTGCAAATTCAGCACTTCTGAATGGGGAATTAACAATGTTATGTTAACAAGCTTAACATTCTAAGGATTTTCTAATCTTCTAATTGTCTAAAAGGATGAGCTCCCGCACACCTCACCGCCTTCCCTACCTCCTCCCAATGCAAACCCCCACCTCCCACCTGCCACTTCCAGCCTCACTGCCTCAGTCAAATTTACTTACCTGGTGAGGAGTAATTGAGGATTTTGCCAAATTGAATATACACTAACTGCTCTGTACAATAACTATATCTTTAACAGTATTACTCTGCTATACAGTCATTTAAAAAATTACAAAGAATAAGCTTAAAGTGCATGAATAGGACAACTGGCAGACAAAATAAAACCTTTTGCTGAGTCAGCACTAAGATGAGCCATTTTCATTAAGACCCTCAATATAGGAAAGGCCAAAATCTTTGGAGAAGCCATTAAGGGATTTTTGCAGCTCATTAAACTGCCCTGAAGACACAAAGAGAACATTTAAAAATGAAATGATTTAAGTTTAAATGTCCCAAATTTTATTTTTTTTTTCAAAAAAAGGTGAGAACAAAAGAAAGTTTCCTGAAATGTTTTGACTCTGCAAACTTTAGACAGTCATCCAGGAAATAAGTCTTTTTTTATGTGTCTCCCTACATATATATATTTCTGTGTCTGTATATATACACACACAGAGGCAGACACTGTTTTGTATATCATAAGGAATTTTGCTCACAACTTTCTCCCTCCCCCCAGGGGAGTGCAGGGTACATAGGCCAGGAATTAAACCCAGGTCTCTTGTGTGGCAAGCGAGAATTCTACCACTGAATTACCGTGTTCCCCTCAAGAAATAAATCTTTAGACCTAGACCAACAAATAAAAGTCTTGTGCATTTTTCTAACTTCATACAAGTTAAGCTACATCACTTTACACAAAATATAAAATATGACCTTAATTTTAGCATGGTGTTTTAAAAAAAGAAGTGGAAGGCACATTGGAGAACAAAAGTCCTTCTCACTCAGGATTTCTGGCCATCCAAAGTCCAATCTTGGCCTAACTACCCCATTGATCAGAGGTACTGTAAAATGCAGAGATGTCTTTTCATTTGCCATGGTGGCAAAAACCATACCGGCTCTGGCTCCCTAATTTAGTATACTTCATTAAATTTCCATTCTCTGAAAACTGATAATCCAGGAAACTCAAAAAACCACACCGTTTGATTAATTCCAAAATCTGTTCCCCATCCGTGTTAAGAGCCGACTGTACTGTTTTTCTGTAAACTGATTTTGGTGTGGTGCCTATATCAGAGCTATTACATAAAATCCATATATGTAACGCTTTAAGGCCAATCTGTTGTCATAAACATTGTTATGAGATATCTATTATTTATAGGGCATTTATCTAATACTATAAAGTTTTATGGTCCCTACTATAAAATATCAAAACCACAAAACTCAAGGACACCTAATGGGCAACTAACTCGCTTATTTAGCCAACAACCACTGAGAGCTGTTAGAAAATGGGAATTTCCTATAAGCTGAGTGGCAGTGTAAATTTGAACAGAGTTATAAAATTGGAAGGCAATTTCGTAATATCTATCCAAAGCATTAAAAATATGCATATCCTTTAATGAGAAATTCCATGTCTGAGAAGGAAGAGCAGATGAACATACCCGCTAACACAAAAACAGATAATCCTACTTGCCTGAAGGATCTGGGCAGGAAACCCAAATTTATCATGTCTCCTCTTTTCCAGATCTAGAATCTGAAGGCCACATGCCAGAGGCTCCTTGGCAAAGTTTTAGAGTGCCTAAGGAAGCTGATTCAGCTTGGTTGGCCCGGGTTCCTTGAGCTCGGTCACGGGAACCCTACAAAGCCTAATTGGGTGCCATTTCACAAAAAGGAGGAAAATTCCAGGAACTGTGGCATCCAAATTACAGTGACGTCCCTCATGTGGCTCAGGAGACCTTGCAAATAATAAGATAAAAGCAAGACCTCCTGATAATGAATGAGCTTTTCAAGGTGCAAAGATAGTTCAGAGTTCCCTCATTCACCCCTCACCCAGCTTCCCTATGGTTAAATTTTACATTACCAGGGTACGTTTTTGACAGTCAAGGGACCAACACTGGCACATTAACTAAGACTCCATAGTTTATTCAGATTTCACTCATTCTTCCCTGGTATCCTCTTTCTATTCCAGAATCCCATTCAGGGTCCCACATTGCATTTAGTCATCATGTCTCTTTAGGTTCCTCTTGGTTACAGTTTCCCAGACCTCCCTTGTTTTTGATGACTCGGGTAGTTTTAAGGATGACTGGCCTGATGTTTTGCAGAATGTCCCTCACTTGGGATTGGTCTGATGTTTTTCTCATGATTTGCAGAATGTCCCTCACTTGGGATTGGTCTGATGTTTTTCTCATGATTAGACAGGGGTTATGGGTTTGGGGGAGGAGGCCACACAGGTATAGTGCTGTTCTCACCATATCAATCAAGGGTACACGAAATCAGCATGACTCAAATCACTGCTGATGTCCTTGATCACCTGGCTGAGGTGGTGTTTTTCAGCTCTCTTCACTGTCAAGTTACTTTTCTCCCCCCTTTCTATGCTGTACTCTTTGGAAGGAGGTCTATGTAGGACCCACACTTAAGGAATGGGGTGTCATGCTCTACCTCCTTAAGAACTGAGTATCTACGTAAGTTATGTGGGATTCTTCTGCACTGGAGATTCAGCTCTTCTCTCTTATTAGGTTATTATTCCATCATTCATTTATATCATTGTGGGCCCATGGATATTTCTTTTTCTATTTTGAGTTCTAATCCAAAACTATGTTCTTTATTTTGCTGCTCAAATTGTCCCAGCTTTGGCCACTGGGGGCTCTTTCACACTGGCCCCTGAGTCCCTTTGACATCCTCCCTAGAATTTCGTTTTTTGGAACAGTACCTTACTTTCTGCTTCTCCAGACTTCTACCAGCAAAGTGCTTACTGGGATCACCAAACTTTGCATTTTAACTTAAAACAATGAACAAATTCAGTATCAAAAGAGGAGATGTGTAGAGAAATACCCTAACGAACTTCCAAAAGGGCATGTTAGAAAACAGAGGCATGAGTCTACACCTCACAATATTCAGGGTTACATTTGGACACGAACAAGGTATCGGGGCAGGGTTTTCCAAAGCCTCCTTTTCTCTGCCGAGTTTTCAGCCACTTGTAGCTGGGATGGGGATGCTTTTTGCCAAGCACACCTGCAAGTACTAGCAATAACCACCCATCCAGTGTAATCACCGTCTTCTTCAGTACGCTAAGTACCAGCTCCGTGAAAGCCTAGCACTCCCCAGGTGCCCCACACAACAACCCTGCGAAGGGCTGACAGGTAATCCCAGCACCCCAGCAGACATAGTCACATAATATCAAATCGGCATTTTCGGTCCCTATTTCACAATGCACTGTGTACCATGTCCATCTTCCCATAGTGAGTGGCCCAAAGGCTTAGAACTGAAGTGCATATCACATCGTCGTAAGCCACACAAATACTGTACAATCCTTATAGTACTTAGAACAGTTCATGCAATTTCATACACTAGAGAATACAAAGGCAAACTCTTGAATTTTCAGGTGAAGTGAATGTAGTCCCCAGGACAGAGAAAGCAACCTGTTCTCACACAGTTAAGACACAGAAGAGGCAGTACTAGAATCTGATATGTCAACTCACTCCTCATCTAGTGATCTTCATAGAGGTGAAATCTAAGTGACCACATGGGGAGAAATGTTCACTTATTATTTTTTTTTACCTTGGCCAACTGGGAGAAAGGACTAGAGATGCCAGGACAGGATTTTCAGTATTCGCTTTGAAATGATTTTATTACAAAAGCTCTGGTTTGTCTGCATTTTTATGCCTATATTAAAAGTCAAATGAACTCATTAAGCTCAGGCCAGCTCAAAATGTCTCTCTTGCAAACCCCAGAGATCCGCTATAATCCTTCAAATTATTAAATAATTACTGTTTCCCTTGAGGTCATATTTGGCAACAAAATACTGGTCTAAATGAACCAGTGAGTAGTATGTATATTCTCATCTTCTTAGAAGCAAAAGAATAGGAAATACTTCTGTGGTTCCAACAGGGGAGGAAAGTGAAGAGTATTCTGTGGGGTCTGGAGAATGGAAGGAGTAGAATGTCAAAGGAATAGGAGAATCAGGGAAATGTTCCAATAATTAGTGGTACCTTCTCCCCACCCAACCCTGTATATCAGCCATTCTTCACCTCCAGTCCTAGTTCCCTTCCATTTCAGGGGTGGTTACAGCCACAAGGAGAAAACCAAGCATATGGCTCTGTCCTTCTGGACAGTTCCAGAATGCTGGCGCGGCAGCTCTGGAAAATGCCACTCTATCTCCTAAAGCAATATGACCTCAAGTTGTCATTTTCAATAAAATGTGCTTCCATGATTTTTATGAACACAGACAAAAGCTGGTACAACTTTTTTTTAAAAAACCTTTCAAGCCAACTGTAGTTGCTATGTAGGGTTATTTGTTTCTAAGGCAACAGCGTATATCTAAGTACTAATGGCCTGTCCTTTTGCCAGGCAACAAACAGCCTTGTGATGCAACTGCACCTGTCTCGGTTACGTGTTACTATGGAGATGCTCCAGTTACCATGGCTACCATCACGCTAATCGCCTAGCAAACACAGACATACAGCAGTCTTCTCAGAGAGCCCAGCTGTTCGTCCCCATCTCTTGCTGAAGACTGACTGTCTACGCCTGTGATGGAATGCTTCTCACTGAGATGCACAAGAACTTCATTAATGTGATTCCCGAAGATTGCTTTGTGCTCCCTCCTGCAGAACAAACATCAGACTAGGAAAAGCGTCTGCAGAGAAGAGGACTGTAAAACCACTGAAGTCTATTTATGCATTCACGCCATTCCTAACTGACAACAGAGGCAGACATAGGATAATTTATCTTAGGTGGGTCATTGCAATAAAAACATTGCTGTACATTTTTGAAGTTCATTTTTAAACACACCCAAATGTTACGTACAGATAAAATCCATTTTAAAATTTGGCCATGGGTTATATGGCTATCTTTTGGAATCCAACACCAATAGGCTTTTTTAAAAAGTGACCAACTACTTACCCCACCCCCCCACCCCTTTTCTCCAAACCCACAACCTTACTGTCTCAAGACAAACAGGCATGGGACCAGAGAAGAAAGTTTCCATTGTTCTCTGCTGTTCTTGAAGGGGCAAGCGGCAAGTAACCACAACAAAGCGGTCACTGAGGAACACGGTCCGCCTGGAGACTGGGAATGACAACAACTGAGGGCGTCTTTGGTGAACACCAGCACAAACCCCCAGGTCAGAGGATTCCAAGACGGAATCTCTTGCTTGACTCATTTCTGGGCTTTTCACCGAGCAAGACGTGGCCCACCACAATGTGAAAGCTGCCGACTTTCCTTTGTGGATGTTTCTACCCTGGAAGGTAACAGCTCACCCATCACGAAGCCTTCTGGAAACGCATTCTTCCACAGCAGCGGACCCGGTAGGTTAACAGGAAATGCAACCTGCGTAGACCTCCTGATAATGCTTCATTTCTTTCTCATGTATCTGCAGTTACATTTTAGATCTTGTAGAGCCTATTAAATTAGCTTCAGTACCTCTCTCTGCCAAAATAATGCAACTTTAATAGACCAGGAAAAAAACAAGTCTGAATTGCTTACCTTTGATATGCCTGAGGAGACGTGGGAGGTGTGTTGAACACATGTGAGTATGGGTGATAAGGTGTCTTTTTCAAAGCCTGAATTAGATTTTGTCTATACTCTGGGTCTATGCACCATAACGACCCTTTCCCAATACTCTGCAAAGAAAATTAAAATATAAAAGTAAGTATTGTATAGTTTATAAAATATAAAAGTAAGTGTGTACATGGATGTATATATAACTATTATAATACTTATTTTTAAAAGCCTTACACTTATATGTTGACTGTTTGCCAGCCTTAAGTATGGTACTTTGACAATAGAACACCATAAAACACATTTCAATCCTACTCATATTAAGTTTGACAGACAAAATGAACACGTGATTACCAGGTTATACTGATACAATAATAATTTCCATAGCCTAACTACTAAAAAAATTCAGAATTCTTTATTTTTCAATGTCAACTTTGCAAAATAAATGTATTCTTTTCTAAAAACTAATTTTAAATTTGCCAGATTTCAAATGTTGAAAGAAAAAACAAGGGGGGGGCGGCTAAAGCACGGTCACAACTCCTTCTCTGCTTTAAAAATAAAAGAGTTCTGTTTTGAAACCACATCTTGGTACATTGGTACCATTTTACAAAAACGGAAAAGTGATCCACTTGTTTTTTCCAACTTAGTTATAAAAGAACAACATTTAAGCTTGGGATGGAATTCTGTAATTATCCTCCCCGAGAAACAAAAGAACTCGGGCAGCCACGGTAAACCTAAGCCAGAATTCAATATTTATTTTTCAGATTCCTCAGTTTGCAGCAATCTGCTCCAGCTCCAACGAGTTGAATCTTTAGAATCTAAACCATGAAAATTTTCTCCAGCCAGTCCATTGAGAAGGACAGGCTGGCTCTGAGGTCAATCTTTGGTTGGAGGCTTTTCGTCTATGGGCATTTTATTAAAAAACAAAACTAAACTCCACGTCCTTCCTCAGAGGCCTGCTGGAACTGGCAGCTGGCCGACGGGCAGTCACTGCTGCCACTGCATGCTTTCCAGTGACCAAATGTACCCAACTGTTTGATAAGGGTCATTTGTAAATATTTACTGATTTGGAGAGAAAAGAAGTTAAATTACACTAACCCGTGCCCACCCCATGCTTTCAGCCAACGGACTCCCTTATTTTCAGAACTATTGTGCTACAGGAAGACTGACATGTCCTCCTACATTTAGAAAGCAAGCAACAAAACTGTTTAACTTGGTGGGGGTGGGGGGTGGTCCAAAAAAATCACTCTGGAAGACTAAAAATACTTAACCCGTAAAACTTAGAGACGCATTTTTAAAAACATGTATTTTAGTCATCATTTCATCAAATGGTATACTGACAAATCTTATTCTCAGAGCCCATTAAAATATTTGGATTTACGATCAACAATATCAGCTAGCAGCACAACTGGAATTAACTCTTGCTGGTGTTCTAAGATTTGAACTGCTCAAGGCCACAGGTCACTGGCCAGAACCTCCTGACCAGAGAAAGAGGTCTGGGTCAGGACGAGCTCTTTCTGTGCCAAACATCAAAGCTCCCAGTTGCATCATTGGGATGTTTAAAGAAAATTCTATGTCCACATGTGGCCCTTCCTTTCAAGCCCACAACAGTTCAGAGAGGCTGTTGAGAACTTCCAAGTAAAGCAAGCAGACCAGAAGATAATCTAGCCAGGAAGCCCAGGCCTTATCTTTGGAAACGAGCTGTGTAGCACACTTTTTAGGGGCACACTAATAACTAAGGGGGAGTGAAGAGGTATACAGGTGGAGGGGGTGACTGGTCACCGTCATATTTAGGTAACATAAAATAAACTATGAAAGCCACTTGGCTTCTTAACAACAGGGTGCTGGCTTGACCCCATCAAAGGTCCTTGTGGGAAGCCAGTAGGACCAGCCTTTCTGATCCTCTTCAACACAAGGCTCCATACCAGCAACAGAGGTCTGAGCTACATGGATGGACCACGGCCCTATATGCAACCCAAATGTTTCTGCAGTGAGGTTATTCCAGTCCTGGGAACCTACCAGCTTTTGTTTTCATCAAGTTGGCTTCCAGGGTGGGGTTGCTTAATCGTCCATGGCAAAGAAATGAAGAACAACTGACCCTCTTAGGGAAATAACAATACGCTGCGAATGTGGTTTCTCCTAATCCTGACCTAAGAATCTTGTTTATTATGCTATACTGCTATTTATAAAAACCAGACTGAGTTAAACTGCAGGGTTGAACAGAGCATTTCACAAGGTAGCAGATTTGGGTGCAGGAAGGCAGGGTGGGGGGGCAGGTCTGGTAAGAACTAGAGCTTTGAGCCTATGTGGAGCTTTCCTGTTTGGCTTCATGCAATCTGTGGTGCCAAAGGAAGTCGTGGCTTCCCAGTGGTAAAACCCGGACCCTGAGAGATTGGTGCAAAGCCCAGGCACGATGCTATGCACCCAAGACAGGTTCTGGTACCAAAAGGTACCTAACTGATGGCAACAGCATGATCTCCTTTCTTGTGCAAGATACGGAATAGAGCTGGCTTTTCACTGACTTTCATCAAATCAAATCTGATTTTGTCAAATCTGTCCATTAGAAACATACAGCGGTAGAGGGAGGGGCCTCCAGCGAAGTGACATGACCAGGCGAAGAAGAAAAGGACAGCCCACCCATGTGTGCTGCTGGTCCTGGCTTGGCTTTTCTGCCTTCTCAGGTCCACTTTTATTATCTTCAGTTCCCACATCTGCTTTCTATGCTTTCACCCCATAACTTCTCCCTTGCTAGAGGAACCCATATTGCAAACACACAACAACCTAGCACCTAGAAGCTTCCTTCTGCTCAGGTCTTTGCACAGAGATCATGGAGGTGAGGTTTAATTCTAAACTTGGTCAGTGCATGTGACCATCTCACAATATTCACTAATTGGAGAAATTTTCCCAGGCTTTGGATCCAAAGAAATGGTTTCTACCTTAATCAGTTCTGCGTTTCACAAAGAAATGTCTAGAATTGCTGGTAGTTTTTACATAACAAAGGCTAATTTCAACAGATCCTGAACTTTAAATTACTGGCATTCCAAAGAGAAAAAGACCAAAAAAAAAAAAAAAAAAAAATCTCCAGGACACACCCAAGGGGACACTGTCGGTCTGTCCACTGACTTTACAGTGGACAGCTCTCTGCCAAGTTTGGAAGGCGCATGAATGGAATTTCATTCCATTTTCAAGCATTTTCCTTGGTTTCATGTACCAGTTCAGAATAATAAAAAGGTTTACTTGAAAACCTCTACAATGGAAATATGCAGAGGATAGAAAGCTCAAGTTTCTAAGGCCAGGAAAAATCACATTTAATGCCCCTATCAGGGGAGAGAAGGATGTAAATTGATTACAGTTGTGTAATAAGTTTGAGAGGCACAGCTTTTAGAGAAATATCTGCATCTTATCCAAAGACAAGAACACGGATGTCTTTCTACAGAAATAAATGTGAGGGATATACACCAGCAAATGTTAAAAGAATCTGAAAGAAGAATAAGATCTTCATGTATAAACACATTTCTGTCCATATACAGATTTTGTCTATATACATATATACACACTAGAGAAAACTAATGTGAAATAGTATAGGGGAAAATGAGTAAAAAAGTATGGATGAGGACAACTTTTGTTTTTAATTAAAATAGCACCTGGGGAATAACAGACAATTTCCTGTTAGCAATTTTTTTAAAAAATCAGTACACAAGAGGAAAAACAGACAAGAGCTTATATTGTAGAAAGTGACTGGTGAGAAAGGTTAAAAGAAAAAAAAGATAAGCATAATCAGTAAAATAAATCTCACTTCTACAGATAACTTTCTTTTTTCTGAGGAGCCTAGATTGAGTGACAGTCTCGAAACTTTGGACCTGTTCTGCAGCCCTTATATCAAGTTTTCATGTTGGACTCCCTTCACTAGAGTTCCTAGAGGACAAATAACATATTTTAAATTGTGGTTATGATACACCAGTGGGTCATGAAATCAGTTTAATGGGTCACAACCAAAATTGGTTTAATGGGACTGCATGGAACAGAACTGAACTGAAAAGAACCAAACAGAATAGAACAGATCAGAAGAAATGAGAGATCAGAAGAGATAATATCTATAGTAATGTTTTGTGAAATCAGTATGTATGTATGTATATATATATGTTGTATATATTGGATCACAGGGTAAATTGTACTTCTTACTGAGAATCTGGGCCAAAAAAAGTTTGGTAAATACTGGTCCAACGCAATGGTTTCCAATTTTTTTCTTTCTCACCACTTCTGAGGGATAGAGCCCAATTCTGGTCCTAATGGAGGACCCACGAGGACTCCTTCAACTTGATACTCAAAATGCAGAAGACGCATCCCTCCCCATGTTTGGGGAGTGGGGTCAATGAGGCAAGGCATGTATCAAAGTGAGAGGGAGAGAGAGGTGTGTTCTTAGTGAACTTGAAACAATCCCTTTTGATGCTTCTGATATGCCATTTCAGAGAGTCTTTCCAACCCCATTCACCCACATTCATTCATTCATTCATTCATATGGTACCTACAGCATGCCAGGGATAGGGGTGGGGGATGGGATACATTAGTGAATACCCAAGAATACAAAAAGTGACCACATTCATGGAGGGGAGGAAGACTATAATTGAAGAAAGAAAGAAATCAGCAAGATCATGACCAACTGGGACATATGCTATGAAGGAAATAAAAAGAGTGACGGGCTTGAGGAGGAACATGCAGCTGAGTGACAAATGCATGGGCTGGAAGTGCGATGGAACCAGTAGGGATCTGCCATGAGCCGCTGCCACAGTCCAGGCCAGAGATGACTACGAGCTTTTGGCTTAGGCAGCAGGGGTGGAGACAGAGAAAGGAAGACAGCTTCAAGATATATTTTGGAGAACAGGACACAATGATGGATTAGAAGTGACAGGTAGACAGAAGAGAAAAATGTGGGTTTGGTTTGAGCAACTATCTAGGTTGAAGACTGGGAGAAGGGAAAATCTAGAGCTCATTTGAACATATGACCTCTGAGGTGTCTATGTATAAAGAATCAGTGATTAAGGTACTTCAAAGAACTGGACAGAAACAACCTCTCTTCCCTTTGCTATAGCCTCAATAACCCCAACTGGGCTGGTTTGAAACTATTATGTACCCCAGAAAAGCCATGCTCTTTTAATCCTAATCCAATCTTATGGGACAGACCTATTGTTTGGCTGGGACCTTTTGATTAGGTTGTTTCCATGGAGATGCGACCCACCTAACTGTAGGTGGGACCTTTTGATTAGATGGAGATGTGGCCCAACCCATTCAAGATAAGTCTTAATTAGTTTACAAGAATCCTTAAAAGAGCTCATGGAGAGAGAAAGAGCTCAGAGTTGATACTAGACACGGAGGGTTCAAGAAGCAGAAGGAGGACACCCCAGGGGGAAGTAGAAAGACTCACAGGAGTGGAGAGAGTCCACTGAAACCAGAAGCCAGGAGAGAAGGACAGCAGTTGCCCTGTGCCTTCCCATGTGACAGAGAAACCCGGGACATGACCGGCATTTCTGGAGTGATGGTATCCTCTTGCTGATGCCTTCATTTGGACATTTTCATGGTCTTACAACTGTAAATTGGTAACATAATAAATTCCCTTCATAAAAGTCATCCAAAGACATACCAGAATCAGCAAAGCCAAGAGAACAGACTGAGCTCCGGGGAAGCCACTGAAAAGAAAGCCAGCAGATCTCGCCATGTGCCTTTCCAACTGAGAAAGAAACCCTCAACATCACCGGCCTTCTCAAACCAAGGTAAATTGCATTCTGGCAGCTTTCAACCTAGAACAGGGACCTGCACACAGATGCACAGATAAAGCCTGCAGTTCGAAAACACTGATTCAAGTCTAAATTGGGCGCAGAGGGGAGCTGTGACTTGCTCAAAGTCATACAGCCAGCGTAGCCCCAGAACTATATCACCTGCCTCACAGGTTCTTTCCTCTGCTCCTTATTAAACACTTTCCCCCTGTGGCTCCCCTTTACTGTGGGTCTATTTTTGTGGAAGCTGGGTGAGGCCAGGAGCCATGCCTACTTGCTTTTTCAGCATCCCTGGGGCAGACAGTAGTAAATTGATGAGGATGGTTGAGCAAATGGAATGAAAGTAAATACTTTTGTGCAATCTACATTCATTACTTCTTCCTGGAACTATGAAGTCCACTCACTGGTGAACAAAAGACAACTGCAGTTTTATAAAGTGGGAGCTCTAGGGTTAGCATTTATCACTGAGTTGCTAGTCTGCCCCCAACACAAGAAGTTTTCCAGGATCTGGAAGGCAGGCTTAAAGTCTTCTCCTGGAAAGAAAAACCTGGGAACAGTCTATGTGTGTCATTTTGGAGATGCTGGTGCAGGTCCCACCACCACTACCACCACCCACAAGAACTGCCTCCCTGCCTCCCCCTCACTGCTGGTTCTTCCTCTTCTGTGGACTCAGCTCTTCCTTAGACTCCTTCAGGACTCAGCTGGACTGAAAGGGGGAGGGAAGGAGAAAGGGGGAGGGAGGGAGAAAGGGGGAGGAGAGGGAGGGAAGCAGGACAGTGCTGGGGGAGGGGGTAAAAGGAAGGTGGGTGCTGGGAAGAAGGGAAGAGAAGGGAAGGGAGGGGGTGGGAGGGGATCAAGGAGCAAGAAGGAAGAGGTGAGGGTCCTGGGGGAAAGGCAGCAGGTGCTGATATTCACAGATCACAAGTTCCCCCATTCCCCCAAAACTCATCCTCAGCCTTCTCGGCCCCCCGCCCAGACAAGGTCAAAATCCAGAGCCCTGAAGTCATAAACCTCCATGCGCCTAAAGAAAGGGTACCTCTTGGTATCTTGGCAGGTCACTTAAGGACACTTGTAAAGAGCAGATAGAGTATTAGGTGCTGGGCAGGGCACCAAGACACAAAGGCACTGGAAGCCATTTCCTTAGGGGGCCAACCTCTGCTCCAGAGGAAAACAAACTTTAAACAGGTGACACTGTTTAGAATCACAAAGTATGGCCACAGAGGCAACAGCAGAGGAAAAGAGATGAGCCCTGCGGGGAGGGAGGAATTAGCGAGGGCCCCCTTCCCAAGGCTCTGAGGCAGGCTGTCCTGCGGACCAGGTAATATGCCCACAGCTCTCAGGGCAGCCCCTCAGCCCCCCGCCAGGCCCACCTGCTGTGCTCTCTAAGGACTGGGCTCTCCCTACTGCACCTCCTAGACCTCCCCACCAAGCCCCTGCAAGGGTCTCCGCCCTCAGACGCAGACTCGGTGCCTTTCAAGATGGCAAGTGGCAGGTACTATAAACTAATTCACACCAAGGGGACAGAGTCCCCCACTCACCCAGTAAGCATTCCTGAAGGCATCCCCACATGTGGGTCCAAGCAACAAGGGGAATGGCCTGCTAGGTTCCTGTCTACACTGCTTACTTGCCACCTTCAAAAGGGGCTTAAATGCAATAACAGATGCAAGGCACTAACAGCGGACCCAGCCTGTGAGAGGCATTTAGTAACCTTAATTCTCCTCTTTGCCAAAGGAAGTCCCAGCAGAAGTTGGGTGACTCGGGGGGGGGGGGGGGAACATATAGAATAGAGAAAAATTATCCTAACAATAGGTTGACATCATAGAATATTCTCCTCAGCTTCAAGACACACAAGGGAGAACCAGAACAAAATGATGAGCAGTGAGTGCTTCCAAAAGGGCATTTTTGCTCTGAAATCCTATAATCAATTGTCTAAAGTCATTGGGGTTAATTTTTTTTTATTACAAAAGTATTGAGAAAATGACCTGAAGAACTAGATCAAGTTCAATACAAAATGTTGAGAAAATGATCAAGTGGATGAAAGAGGGAAGACGAAATTATGAAGAATTTTTTTCTAGATACATCATTGTTCATTTCCCATAGCAAGACAAACAAACTGCTCCAGAAGTGAAAGATTGAAGGAATAAAAAAGTCACATCCGACATTCAGATTATCCCAACAACTATTTGCTGTGATTTCTTAAATGTCCCACCGTGCTGTCTAATCGTTTTTTTTCAAAAGCAGAAGGTAGGATGGAAGGAGGGAACACACCCCTGGTGGAGACAGGAATTTCTCTCTCAAGACCCCACCGGGACTCGCTCCAGCTTTGGAGGAGGGGCCCCCGCAGGCAGGGAGCACAGGCCCCAGCTCCTGGGGACAAGTCCAGCTCACTGGAGCAGGAGACCCGCAGAGCCACACACAGAGGCCCTGAGCACCACAGCTGGGGAATATTTCAAACTCACCCACCCTGGAAATCCCCTTCCCTCCCGCAATATTCTTACTCTTATTTTACAGATGTGTTTTAAAAACTAGACAGATAGAACCTTGACTGATGCGTCACTTGCACAATATTCAGATATATGAGCCCCGTGATGTTGCAACAGCCCAAGGCTCCTTCAGAAGGGCCCCCCTCGGATGCTTCTTCAGGCTCTGGCCATTTCGCCAAGTGTCTGCACATGTGCGGCCAACGGAGAAAGGGAGCACGATAAGAACTCTTATAAAGGCTCAATCTCTATGGAGGAGAAGACAGAGAGGTGGTGTGTGTGTGTGTGTGTGTGTGTGTGTGTGCGCGCGTGTGTGTGTGCGCGCGCGTTTTAATCTGTGGGGTACAAAAAATAATCTCCCTGTATTAACATTTCAATAAAACCAAATGAATCTCTGGGAGAGACTTGCTGGAATGAATGGGGAGGGGAGTGGAGGGCATAGGAGGGGATGCAGTTTATCAGGGTTTACCGTTTTTTTATTTTTTTTTAATTTTTAACCTTTTTTATTGTATAATATAACATATATACAAAGCAAAGCCAAAAAAAAAAAAAAAGCAATAGTTTTCAAAGCACTCTTCAACAAGTAGTTATAGGACAGATCTGAGAGTTTGTCCTGGGCTACCATACGATCCTCTCAGATTTTCCTTCTAGTTGCTCCAGAACATAGGAGGCTAAAAGGAATAAATATTTTTCTATCATCACAATTGACTTTTTCTTTTTTATTAAAAATGACATAGATACAATAAAGCAATAAATTTCAAAGCACAGCACAACAATTAGTCGTAGAACAGATTGCAGAGTTGGGTATGGTTGTCAGCATTCACCCTGGTTTTCGCTCTGCAGGAATCTCTCTTCTTTGCTGTACTTGACACAGGCCTGCTTCCCCCATTCTGAGCATCTCCCTCCCTCCACGTGGGAGGGGTGGCTGCTTTGGGAAGCACAAAACTGAAGCATGTCATCTTAAGAAAGCGGGCAGATCTAGTAAGTGTATGTTTGGGTTAAAATGAGTTATTTTTTGTACTCTAACTTGTAGACGATTGTTTTCCAAAGGCAGTTGTGAGTTAGAGCATCATCAGTAATCAATAATAAAATGATTACCAAAACAACCCAAAATATATTTACCTATGAATCTTGTCAAATTCTACACTGGTAAATTCTAATAAAGAAAGGGGAAAACATACACACACATATCCTCTCACACACTTCTACCCCTAATCTTCAAGTCAGAAGGCCAAATAATTGTCATCTTTAAAATCACTGTTTTTATCCAACTAAATCTCAGGATTTGCCAAAATTAGTTTCACCAATTTGTCCTCAGTGGGCTGTTAGTAAACAAGGGTTAGCTACTTCCCCTTGTCTGCAGCCTCACAGGCATATGTAGGCAGGATCAGAAAGGATACAGGACACAGAGGGGTTATAAAAATTCCAGTCACTCTCAGAAAACACAAGAAGCATAAAAAGCTGATCGTTTTATATACTTCTGTATCAGCCATGCTATATCACTTCGGAGCTGAACCATTCAAATGAATTCAAGAAATTGTGTGCCATCAAACCATGCACCCAGAATATAATGGATAGATAAATTCTACACGATCATTTAATTGCTAATAACTTTATCATGGAAACAAAATTATGCAAATTTAACAGGTTTTATTTGTCACCTGATATGAAACAGGAACATACAACAACGGTGTAATTAAGTTGTCCTGAATGTGGATAAATTCCTTTTTTTTTAATCCAATGTATCACACCCACAATCTTAAAGTTAAAATTGCATAAGCACATGAAAAAGACATACATGGTAGAATAAAAGACATATTAAACTGCCTGTTCAAGATTTTTTTTTTTAAGGCAAATTGACCTAAAACTAGCAGACATGAGTGGAGGTAAAATTCACAATAAATTACATTTACGTAAATAAAACCCAGATATTTTTAAAGTGCAGGTCTTAGTAAAGGGCTGAAACCACATTCTATGAAGCAGAGGAGGGGAAAAAAAGATGACAGCCAGCTCTAGCCCTGGACTGAACTTTCCAGTACCACTACTTTCTTTAGGGTGATTCAAATATGTTGCAAATTATTATTAATGTGGTAATATCTTATGGAGGGCGATAAGGGCACACACAAGTTTAGAATACAGAGATGCCCTTGGTTGGGTTACAATTGGCCTACCTCATGCGACTTTATCTTCTGGTTGTCAAGAGTTACTCATCTATTTTTAAGTGTTCCAATATGATCTCATCTGATCGGCACATATAATCAGGTCACCTTATTTCTATAACTAAAAGTTGATGTTAAATGTACCTGGCCAGATAAAAGTTATGGCTACAGGGTATATGTACTAGGCCAAAGAATCTAACAGTTATGTCTTTGATTTTTAAAAACATGATCATAAAGACCCATTACTCTCAGTAAAACATGCATACTTGGCTCTCTGTCTTTAGGGAGTGGCCATGGGCCATGGGACCAGTTACCACTCTCTCCTAGGGGTCCATGAGGGGGCCTACTGGAAGGTCCTGGGTTGTGAATCCAGCATTTGGCCCCAGCAACTGGTGTGTCCAACTCAGTTCTATTTAGGGAGAAGCTGCCTTTATAATACCTCTAAATTCCAATGGCAAACAAGACCCTTTGCAGATGGGATAGATGCCTGATAAACTTGGAATGATCCCTGACCCAAGTGGGAGAAGCTTTAAGGACTCAATATCGCTGTTAATACTACATTCAAGACATGGACAAGGTGTCCTGGGATCAGAGGATAAGCTCAAGTTTGTGGGGAGGGGAAAGGGGGTGAGCCAAGTAATTGCATAGTTACCCCACAACTTGCTGGGTTTTGGTGACAACTGCTGCACATCACCCGGCAAAGCGACAGTCAAAGCCGAGCTCAGGTCACGACAGGGATTCACCCAGGCTGTAAGACAAGTCACCTAGGAGACCTCCTGTGGGATGAAGGACACACCTGTTTCTGGATACTTCTCAGCTCACCAAAGAACTCCTTGCAACCTGAGGCATCACAATACAAACAACAATCCTCCAGAAAGTCAACCAGAGGCCCATGCAGTTGATACAAAACCAACAACTTCACAGGGTGATCTGGTGGTGAAAAGAAGTCCATCATGGAGGAGCTCTGCCAAGAGCTCAGTTACATGATGACGTGCATGGGGGAGTAAATCCCCAGCTTAACAAGCACCCGGCACAGCATGTAATCACCCTGGCAGTGTCAAGGCACTCTCTGACCCCCATTTTTTTAGTCCTGAGCTTCATCCTGGGAATGGCTCCTAAGCCAGCAGTCTCCCTCTCTACACGGGGGAGAGGAAGCACAGAAGAGTGAGGTATATTGCTCAGGTGCACACACACAAGGATAAGGACCAACCAACCACACGTTAGTACATGCTTCCATTATTGACTAAAGGTTTTCCAAAAAGGCAGGCTTTTGAGTATCTGTGCAAATTTTAACCACAAGAAATTTTCCATTTTTTCAGTATATTGCTGCCACCTGGGCTAAATGACAGTCCAACTTGGAACTCAGGGTATACACAAACAACTTTCCTCATAATGGCAGAAGTAGTAGTAGCAGCTGGAAGCAGTACCATTAATTGAGAACTGACCAAATGCCAAGTGCCATCATCTCATTCAATTCTCCCAACAAATCTATTGAGGTAGGTAGTAGTATTACCCCACAAATAAGGAAATAGAAGCTCTGGTTACCGAACTTGTCTGGGTTCAAATGCATACATACAGTTTGACTCAGGCTCCTGTAAGCCTGTAGCTGGCTGTAAGGAAAACCCACATGACACATTTTCAAGGCAGATATGAAGAATTTTTGACATGTGCATCCTCAAACGAGAGCATGCCCACAAATGCGTTCTCATGTTTGTGAAGACAAGTACATACACACACACATGCACACATCTTTTTGGGAGGAAAACTCATTTAAGCATTCCCTCTGGATAAAAATTAAAGCCAAAAGTTATCACTCATCATTATTACAATTTTACATCTGTGTTGCAACCACATTGCCAGGTGAGCAGCAAGTTTCAAAGGGTGATCAAATCCCTCAGGTGGTCCTAAAGAAGATGTTGAAGGAACATTTGAGAGGCTGAAGGAACCTGAGATTATTAAGCAGCTTTATAGAGAAGAAAACTGGTAAGGTGGCTTGCCCTACAGCACAGTCAACAAGAGGCAAAGCGGGACTCAAACCTAGGTCTTTTGTCTGTCTTACAAAAAAAAATCTGAATTGATTATCCTAGAATTTCACTCTTGAACTCTACACACCACAATATGTGCACAATAATTCCCTTACAATTTCTCCAAATCAACCATCAAACAGGAAAAAAAAACTTCAGCAATATTTTCATAGTAATATCTTGAAAGAGCACAAGTCATCTTCTTATAAAATGAAGTTTTCAAACCTGAAAAACGGATTACAGTATTAGAAGAGTTTGTTGTTTCTAAAAAAATACTCCCTACAGAACTGCTTTATAAATTCATTGTTGATGAGTACTATTACATTTAAAATCACTTTAACCACACGCAAAAATTGCAAAGAGGGCAACAGGTTCAGGCAAGTTTCCAAATATCAACATACAGCTTTTTGAACAGCTGATTAAAAATATACCTTATCTAAAACATTTTACAGAGTTGATAATAACTGCATTCAAACTTAATTATAATAAAAACATAAAACCGAAACTTCCAAGAATTTAAGACTTAACAGTCCAACTCATCCTGAAGACCACTGGTATTTTGCCCTAGGTCAGGGTGACCTGCAAGAAATGAAAACATAAACTGAAGTTTCAAACCTAAAAACTGTCAGATGTCTTATGGGGGAAAAGAAATCTCCAACAAACCTATAAGAGATAATGAGAAAGAAAATATTGATAAAATAACGTGTTGATATTCTTTAATCACAGAGGCCACTTATTTAAATCCAGTGTCAAGATAAATGTCAAAAACAAAAGGAAAAAAAAGCTTTTAACAAATTAACTGTAAACCATGTATAAACCAAGATAGTTTTTCAAGACACTGAAAGTGTGTTTCAATCAGGTTCCATAAGGAACACGTCTACAAGACTTCACCTAAAGCCAAATGATCATGTGAAGACTTATCAGTGCTTTCCAAAAGAGACTTGGGTTCCAAGATTGGGATGTTGGTTGCCTTCCCACGGTTTAGCCTGTTTCTACAGGTCCCCCGAGTTACAACATTTTAGAAATTTTGCAACTAGTATTAAGGGAAGGAGCACGTAAACAATGTCTTTTTCTTGGGAAACCATGATGAGTTCCAGACACAACAGTCCAAGGCCTCACCCTACATCTCTCCTACACAGCAAATGCAGGGGTACAGTTTTACATGTGTTCGTAAGGTTATTTGACTAATGTCTCTCTCCCCTTGTAGCTAACAGAAATATGGAAGCTCTATGAAGGCAGGAACGAGTCCATTTTTGCTCATTACCCAAGTCCTAACACAATACCTGGCTCAGAGCAGGTGGTTGATATACTCTGCAAGCATTTAAAACATACCTTCCATGGAAAGACAGAAAAATAAAAGCTGAGACTTTCCTAAATACATTTCTTCCTAGAATTCTGACTTTTGAACGAGTAAATGCTTTACTCTTCAAAAAATAAAAATTAAATCAAAAGGAAACAGTACAAATCAAAAATCACAATGAGATTCCACTCCATCCCCATTAGAATGAGTAAAATTAAAAACACTGGCAATACTAAGTGGTGAGGATGTGAAGCAGCCTCATAAATTGTCGGTGGGAATGCCAAACAGTATTACTTTGGAAAAGAGTTTGGCAGTTTCTCAGAAAGTTAAATATAAACTTGTCATTTAACTAAGAAATCTCACTCCGAGGCATTTACACAAGAGAAATGAAGTCATATACCAGCACAAAGACGTGTACACGAATGTTCTGAGCAGCTTTATTCATAATAACCAAAAGCTGGAAACGGTCCAAAAATCCATCAGCAGATGAATGGATAAATAAGTATGATATGTCCATAAAATGGCATACTGCTCAGCAATAAAATGGAATGAGCTATTGATACATACAGCTGCACAGATGATTCTCAAAGAAGCTAGACGTCAAAGTGTACCATTCTATAATAGTAAAAAGTGTAAAACTAATTTAAAATAAAAGAAAGTAGATCAGTGGTTGCCTGAGGGCTGGGGTGGAGGGGAAGATGACTGACTGCAAAAGAAACAAGGAAGCTTTTTGTGGTGATGAAAATATTCTGTATCTTGATTGTAGTGGTAGTTTCCACAGGTGTACACATATTTGTCAACACACTTAAAATGGGCGCATTTATTATAAACAAATTTGATTTTTTTATGAGAAGAGCAAACCCTAAATTAAAAAAAGAAACAGCAAACAAAATAACTAGAGGAACAAATTAGCAGCATAATCTCACAGAGAAAAGAATTCTTTTACGTGACTTCTGAACTCCATACTGACTGTACATCCTCATGGAATATATAATAAAGACAAAAATAAGCTACAAAGAAATTTTATGTCTCATTCCAAATTTTATTTTTAATAGTAAGAGATTATAATTTTAAAATTCTTTGAAGTATATCGTAGAACAAAGTGAATAAATAAATGTATTATTAGGAATCAGGGTGGTACAACAGTGGCTCACGGCAGAATTCTTGCCTGCCATGCCGGAGACCCGGCTCGATTCCTGGTGCCTGCCCATACAAGAAAGAAAAAAAAAGTATTATTAGGAATCAAGACATTCAGTGTAAGAAAAAAGAGTAACAAATCAAAGATTTAAGAAAAAGGCCAGTAATGTTAAATTTGAGCTAGAAACATCAATATAAACTCCTGATATTTAAAAAAATATTTTCATAGCTCTACCCAGGTAGGAAAATGACAATTTTCTGGCTGCAATGAACACACCTAGTATCCATATTTGGTTTCTAAATATTGTTCTCCACTAACAGGAATCCAGGGCTCCTTGAAGAAATGGCTGAGTGCATGTCTAGAGATGGGAAAGTACAGGTGACTCTAACACATTTTCTGTGCGAGAAAGCAAGGAAGAACGCAGATGAAAAGGGGCATGTTCTAAGGACACGAGCGGCATCTTCAGAGGGTCCTTAGTGGCCAAATTTTAGATGATTTGAGCATTTAAAAAATTATAACTGATTATAAAACACTGACAAAATTAAAACCCACAAGTCCACAGTGATATTCAAAGAGAGAGATATATTTGCCACGATTAGAGACAATTATGACACCAACCCCTTTCTCTAAAAATTGTTCACTGGATCCTGAAGTTTCTTTTTAGGAGCCGTATGCAAGCTAATGATGGAAATACAAAAATCATCACTCTGCAACCCCCAGTGAAACAATTCAGGCGAGAATCATCAATGGCTACAGACACAGCACCAAATCATCTCCTCGTGGATTACCTGCTAATTGCAAAGGGAAAACAAACCATCCAATGGAGAGATTGGCAGCTCCACTTTAAGCCACTGATGGAACTTGGCATCACTAACAGTGGGGCCACCTTTTCAGATGTGATGCATTAGGAAGCACCCAGCATCACCTGGCAAGTTTCTCTAATAAGCCTGAATCCAAGCAAACATTTGGTCCTAACTGCCAGGAGACAGAGGGGCAAGTTAAACATCACAAGAAAGTAACCAGATGAATTCAGGAAATGGGACATTCCACAAAATGACTGGCCTTGAGCTATTCCCACCCTCACCGCCCCCCTTCCCCAAAAAACAATGTCAATGAGAAAAGAATGGGACGATCATTTCAGACTGAAAAAGACTAAGGAGACATAAAAATAAAAATAAAAAAATTTTAAACCTCAGTTGCAATGATTATACCTTAACTACAGGACTCTGGTTTAAAAAGAAACAAAAATACTTACTGCATATGTAGAACGGAATGATCGTGTGTTAATGTTTTTGTTTGTTTGTTGTTAATTTTTTTAAATTAATAAATAAATTTAAAAAATAAAAAGAAACAAAAAGTTACTTAAAAAAAGCTTCGGGGGAGAACTGGAAAAATCTGAATATGGACTAGTATTCAATGCAATGGGAATAATTTAAATGTTTTAGGTATGACAACAATGCTGTGGCTCTACAGGAGAAGATGCTTATTACTAGGAGATTCATGCTGAAGTTGGTAAGGCTACAAACTTCCTTCAAACTTCCTTCTAACCGGTCCATATAATTTACACAAAAAGGTAAAACAAACCCAACATATCAACAAATACTGGTTCTGGTGGTGGGTATACAGGTGGTCACTGTATTATTCTTGCAACTTTTCAGCGCTGGCTGCCTTGGGCACATGATCCATTCATTCAGAGAGAACATCAAGAGTTTCAGGGATACTGGTCCTACAGCACGTGTGTGTTTGTGTGTATATGTTGTGCCTCTGTGTGTCCACATTTGTCTCTGTGTGTCTGTGTCTGAGTCTCTGCATGTGTCTGTGTCTATGTGTCCGTCCGTGTGTCTCTGTGTTTCTCTGTGTTTTGTTTGAGTCTCTGTATCCTCATGTGTGTATGTCTGTGTGTCTCTGTGTGTGACTATATCTGTCTTTGTGTTTCTGTGTGTCCCTTTGTATGTCTGTGTGTCTCTGTCTGTGTCTCTGTGCATGTGTGTGTCTGTGAGTTCCAGTGCATGTGTATGTGTCTGTGTGCTTCTGTGCATGTCTGAATGTCTGTGTGTGTGTGTGTGCATGCGTGCACACGCGTGTGTCTATGAGGAGGGGTGGGAGCTGAGACCCCTCTGGGATGACTGGGCGCCGCAGCGTGGGGAGCACTCAGGCGCCCTGTACCCGCAGGCTCTGCGCAGTGCAGGACCCCGCCTCTCGGAGCAGACCCGGCGGGGAGCTCCCCGCAGCCGTGCTGCTGTCTGGGGAGACGTGCTCAACGCGCAGAAGTCTGTCTGCTGTGAGCGGACGTGGGATTTTCATTACCGAGCAGAAATGTTTTAAATACATTAGTCATTTCTCCTTGAGATAAAAGAAACACTCTCCCATTTATCACTATGGTTCTTATTAAAAGGAAAGGGCACTTTAAATCTGTATTTCAGATTTAATGTTTACATTTTCCAAAATGAGAGAAATATAAATAAAAACTGGATGTCTCATCAAATGTCTTTTCCCACAAGACTTGACTCATGAAAGCAGGGAGTCATCTCTAGGGTCTCAGGGAGCTACAGCTGGGAAGGGTCTCAGCCATCTCCCACGTCTCTCCTGACCTGACAGGTAAGGGAGCCAAACCTCAGCCGGCAAGAGGCCAGTGTGCCGGAGCCTTCAGGGCGCTTCCAGCAGCGTCAGGGTGGAAAACCGTGGCTGGGGCCCTAGAGCCAGCTTAACTCGACACCACTGGCTTTTGGGGCTGAAAAAGTCTTGGTCCAGGGTAGGGAGGCTGTCTGTGCATTGTGGGGTGTTTATTTAGCAGCATCCCTCCTCCAGCTGTGACAACCAAATCATGTCGCCAGGCAGTGCCAAATACCCTCTGGGGACAAAATCACCACTGCTCTGGAGAGTGATAAACTAAGTCCCAGGACAAAGAGAGATACACCAATACAAGCCCGATTTAGAAGCAGAATTGCAAATCCCTCATCACAGACCATCCCTGTATACTGCCTGGTTCTCAGGGACACGGGAGGCCTCAGTCAAGCTAGAAAGGGTTCCACTCAGCCTGTGCCTGCCCGCCGCGGACCCTGCCCCAGCTGGGACACTCCGGGCATGTGCTCCTGGAACCACAGCCTTCAAAACCCACCCCAAGGTGCCCATGGCCTCTTCCTACGAAAAGCAGTGGCAATCTCGGCATCGGCCTCACTAACGACACACAGTCTCCTAAAGCACATTCAGTTTTGCTTCCAAGATGCTCACTCAGGGGACTAGAGGGAAACCGGTTCTGAGATGCCTAAAGCTCCAGGTAACACTCTGAGATCAAACTCAGGGACCAGAGGAGCAAAGCCCCCTTCAGACAGAAGCATCACGAAGATGCCGGGAATGGAGCTGTCATCTCCAAGGACTACTGGCAAACTGCAGCAGTGACTCTCCCCAGTGGGCTGTCTACTCAGGGCATTCCTAGAGTGACTCCCAGGAGGGTAACGCCTTCCATCAGGACTGCATCCAAAGCCACTCAGATGAGAGGTTTGATTTTTAATGTTAGAAAGCCTTCCCAGCAACATCTGGTGACACGCCATATCTCCAACTAATGCTACTATCACCCTGACATTCCAACCTTGTGAAGCCTGCTGGCTCCAGCAGGGGAAATGTCTCATGACATCTGTGTTCTTCCCTTTCTTAAATGAAGGTGAAGTGAGCACTGCCCCAGGCCCTGTGCCTGATCCTCTCAACCATTTCTGAACTTCATCCATTGTGTGTCCAACCCACCCATCTGCTGGTCATTCTCTTCTAGATGACCGTTTAGTGTCTCGAGTCCACCAAGCCAGACTGAAGCCCATCATCTTCCCTGACTGTGCACCCCCGCTGCCCCCAAACCAAACCCACTGTCCCTGTTCCCCTACAGGTTCAACCCTCACCCCCTCCCACGTCTGTGCACCCCAAGCCCCCACACCTGTCATCAGAGCCTCTGGGTGTGACCTCCACGGCAGCTCTGGTATCACCTCCACCTTCCTACTGCCGCCAACCTAATTCAATCTTTCCCAACCCCTGGCTGAACCTCTGGCCCCTGCTGGATTCCAGTCCATTACCCTAACTCCTCTTGCCAGATGTAACTACTCAAACACCACTTCCACCTGTTCCACTCCTCTCACCAAGGGCTCCCCAGTGTAGACAGAAATCATCCAAACTTCCAGGCCTGAAAGTCAAGACCCTTCTTGTCTTTCTGGCCTCATCCTGTGCCATCCCTTTCCCCATTCCTGCATATCTCCCTATCCCACCAGCTTCCTCTCCCAACTTCTCTATGTCCAACCTGCATCTGCTCAGACGCCCTCTGGGTGGGGCAGGCGGTACCTGGGCTTCGGAATCAGACAGACTGCAGTTCAGATTGCACTTCGGAGTCTGCTCGGCTGCTCACTAGCTGTGTGGCCCAGGGCAAGTTGCTTATTTCTCTGACTCAGTTTCCTTGTCTATAAAATGGGACAGTAATCACCATTCTGTAGGACACTGAGATCATTAAATAACACTTGAAAGCACTTGATGAAGAGGGGACAGTATGTGAAGCAGAGAAAACGTGGAAGTTAAGGTTGAATAAGACATGAGAGAGGAACTGTGAAAAAAACACCCCCCACTGGCCCCCACCAGAGGGAGGTGTCCTGCGGGGTCCACAAGGGGAGAAGTAGGGGCAGGCTCTCAGCAGGGACCAGTCCAGCACTGCTCCCTGGACAGTCTATTGCTCAGGACACTCAAACAGTTTTGTGTTTCTAACACAGTTCTTTTTTTCCTTCTTCTTTTTCCTTTTTGGCTGGAGTCAGTACCATCTGTGAATTACACAGCAGAGGCCAGATTTTCCATAATTTGAATAAGACCTCAGGGAGTCTGAACTAAACATATGCCCCACAATAATATCAAGTAACTCATATGCTTTCATCTATTAATTGGGAAAAGGGGCTTTTTATTAACGTCTAAATTTTTATGAACTGAGAAATTTCTAGTTCTTCACACCACACGCAAAATGGCAAAAAGACATCTTCAAACATGTCAGGCTTCTCTGAATAAACAAGAAGGGCCATATTAGCATGAAGGAGAATAAACATGACGGATGAATTTTAAATATGAGGTTCTTAAATATAAGGGAAAATCAGGGAATTTTCTAGAATCTTTAGAGCTAAAAAGAAAAGCTCAAAGGCAACTTTCTCCACTGACATTAGTAGGCTTCTTTTCTGACACCAGCCCCAATGGACTGGGGGTGGCTTCCTGGAGCGGCACTCTGAGCAGAAGCCAGCCCCTGCACCTGCTCACGGACTAGAGCTGTGGTTGGTGAGTGATGTCTGCCCTGAGCGTGGAATGCGGGAGTGGAGAGAAGTGCACATCTCTGCCCTCCGTGAGCTGGTTCAACATGTTCATTCTGTAGATGAGGAAACTGAGCCTGAGAAATGTTCAAGTCAGACCTTTATGTATTGGGAAAATTAGGACAAGAATCAAGGGCCCCTGAGTCTACACCTGACAAGAGGTGCCACAGGATGTGCAATTTTCCTGAGCTACAGATGAGATACTTAGTATTGGTAGGTTCTAAAAATCAGCTGATGACTTTTTAGCTACAGAACCTGGTTTCACTACTTGGAAATTTCTTTTTCTAACCTATATCAAAAACACTTCTTTCCTTCAATACATGCTAACCACACACCTCCCACAGGGCCAGAAGTGAGTCCTAGGACTTCCAGTGTGATTGTAAAAGACAGCACACAAATGTAGAGATGCTGCGATAAAGGTGAGGCCAGAATATAGATTCACAGTGGAGAGGAACCAACCTGGTTTGGACAGGGGACATCATGGAAGACTTCCTGAAAGAAGTCTAAAGTCTAAAGGATGAACAGTAGTTGGTCAGGACAGAGATGGCTAAAGCAGTATAAGCAAACACCTGAACTGCTTCCCGAACCAAAATTAGGGTTACTGTACACATTTAAATGAGATGGTTTTATGTCCCTTGGAAAAACAACACCCCAGTTCATTCCTTTTAGAAACTGGCACCTGAGGATTATGCCTCTCTCTCTTAAACAGACATTTCTTTAGAGAAGCAGTACTATGTAGTCTGCTGTTTTCATTTTTGCCTTGGCTATAAGGGCACTCAACTCATAGCAGATACATTAGCTTAAAAAACTGTAATATTTTCTTTCCCCTCTCTTTACAGGGTTTGAATATCTATTTTCAAATTTTCCTTTAATAGCCCTATTGTAACATGTCTGTGGTGGTAAATTTCACATGTCATCTTGGCTAGGTTATGGTGCCCAGCTGTTTGATCAAGCAAGCAGTGGCCTGATTGTTACTGTGAGGGTATTTCATAGACAGATTTACATCATTAGTCGGTGACTGCATCTATGGCTGATTAAATCTACAATTAACAAAAGCCACTGCCTTCAGCAATGAGGGAGGTCTCCTCATCCAATCAGTTGAAGGCTTTGGTGGGAAAACTGATGATTTCAGCAGTCAGAAAGAAGAATCTCTATTTCTATTCCAGACAGTCAGCTTCTCCTGGGGAACTCATTCTCCTCACCTTGATCGGGTATCCAACTTGCAGCCTGCCCTATGGAATTCAGACTTGCCAATCCCATGGTCACAAAAGCCACTTTCTACAATAAATTTCTTTAATATCCACATATATCTATCTCCTTTTGGTTCTGTTTCTTCTGGACAACTCTGATACAATGTTTTACGGTAATCCTTTTTAAAAGGTGGTGAGGAAAAAATTGTAAACACGCTGATTAAGGAATGCTCGCCAACATCTCTCTATATATGGTCCTGTACATCTACAACCTCGCGTCACCTTGAGCCTAAATTACACTCCACATGACTATTCTTTTTCAAGAGCCCAAACCCATCAACTTCTGAAAGGGGTTAATTAATTATTAGCAAAGCCATCTGGGTCCTGAGTCTAGTGAAGCAAAATTTTTCTCTGAATGACAAAGGTTGAGGCAACAAATAAAAATAAAATTAAAAAAAAGAGCTGGCTAATGCACTCTCTGGCCTCTTAAACATAGCTTATATAAGAAGGGGGAGAGAACACCAAGAGAAAGAGCAGGTGAGAAGTATTTATCTAAGGGATGTATACAGACCCCTCCTTAAGGGCATTTCCTACAAGACCCTCACTTTTACTCACTGAGGATAATGGAATTCAAGGCTGAGACTGACAAAGGTTTTAATATACAACAATTGAAAATTTGATCCTCCTTTCTTTTCTTCAGCTCAGCAGAGTTCAAGGTTAGGCTCTTCACCTCAGCATACAAACGCCCTTGCTGGCAGCAAACAGCACAGGCAGGGTCCACCAGGGAGCTGGGGTGGTGGAAAACTTCACTCTTCACTCAGAGAGAGGAAATACAACTGTTTCAGCTGGGGTGGAGTGATGAACCAGCCAAGATTCTTTTTTAATTGCTTCCTATGCACAAAGAACTCTAAAAAGTGCCGCTGGGGATAAAATATAAGTCATGTCCCACCCTGAGATCAAGAAATTCACGTACTGCTCTGCAGTGTAAATGAAAAGCATGAGCTCTGGAGTCAGAGACATGTGGCGGTGGCCTCTGATCAGGTTGGCTGGGGTAGTTTCAGTCAGAGACTGCACTGCCCCACTCCACAAGGTGCCATTCACAGGGGCTACATTGTGAAGTCTCAATTCTAATTCCGGAGCTGCTGGGCCACAGGAACCTCTGCAGGTTACTAAGGCAATCTCCTAAGGTTGCAAGAATTAAGAGAGAGAATGCAAGTAAGCTTAAATGAGAGTGTCCAGCACATAGTAAAGTGTTCAATTAATGTGAACTCAATAAGGGCCAACACAACGGGAACGACCACCCGTGTCACTGTCACTGAGTGTCTATCATACACCAGGATTGTACCATCATCATTTCACGTAACCGTTATGTGAGAAAGGACTTATTATTCTCATATTACAGACGAGGACAGGAAGCTATTAACAGTAATTAACTTAGGAAAGGACATGCACTAATCCTTGGTGAACTAAGAATTCAGACCTAGGTCTCTCTGACTCCTACCTCCACACTCCACAAATTCATCCACTCTGCCTCCTTATTTCATTAGATGGCCAACATTATTATAAAGGGCTAAACTGCATAGACAGACTACAAATGTCAAGGACCAGAAGAATGAGGGTAATGAAATCAGCAGTAGATTCCATTAAGAAGATGGACTTTAAACTGAGCCCTTAAGAAAGAGTTGGCTTGAGGTATACAGAAGGCAGAGGGAAGAGGGACCAAGGTGAAGAAACGAGCAAGCAGTGGCCGTGCAGTTCAAATTGCACAGCACAAAGCAAGGACTTCAGTGGTGGGTGCACGCTCAGAAATAGCATGAAATAAAGACGGAGGAAGATGTGAAGATAAGCCTCTGCAGAGCCTAGAAAGCCAGGGAGGAGTTGGGAACTTACTTCCACGGGTGGCAGCAACCAGAGAATATATCCTAACAGAGGATAAGGGAGTAGCAGTGTTCAAGCCAGAGGGGACAGAGACTGCAGACCAGGAATGCCGCACCTACAACCCAGGGACAGAGTGGGTGGGGCTGCCACACGCCAGCTGTGGAACACTGTTGGATGCCCTCTGGAGGGCCACCCACTGGACTTTATTACTGAGTTCCCAGTATCCTGACGATAAAGGAGAGGCAGAATCAAAGACAGTCCCAGGTTCAGAGTCGATGGGAGCAGGACAATCAGGCTACCATTCATTCATTCAACAAAGCTTCTGGAGCCCCATGTGAAGAGAGGCATCAGTGGAGCTTACACTTTAGCGAAGGAGATAGATGGCCAACAAGTAACAAATAAAGGTATAAATAAATCTGGTGCTAAGTGCTGTCTGGAGGAGGTGCCCTGATGGAGTCCTGCAGGAGGGATCAGAGAAGTCCTCCCGGAAGAGGTGTCAATGAAGCTGGAACCCAACAGGTGCCAGGGTGGATCAGAAACAGGGAAATCAAGAACTGGATGCCCAAGAGGAAGGCATGATGAAACAATGGATTCCTGACATCAGGGGGTGCAGGAGCTAACAGGTGTCACATGGCACAAATTTCAGATTGCTCCCTGACACGAGGCCGGCAGCCACAAAGGAATTCCAAAGAATGGCAGAGTCCAGAATCCGGGACATTGGAGGCATGAGGGAAGGGAACTAGAGTTCCTCGGACTAGAGGACAAAGACCTAGAACACTCCATGATTGCTGATTTGGAGGGCCTGAAGGCTTGTTATTCTGAAAAGGAAACACTTATCCAGAAAAACTACAGTGGGCACAGGTACTCACAGGGCATGTGCTGTGCTCAATTTAGGCACTCCTTTTTCCCATACATGATGCTGTCTTGAAAATGGGTTGGAAAGTAAAATGCATGCAAGTCAAAAATCATATATCTCATAACTTATATCCCACAAGGATAAAGGAATGTTCCTTCTTAGATTGCTCAGAATAAAAAAAAATTATAAAATCCCAAAGTATACCTTGCCTTTTAGACTCAAGCATCCACAATTCTTTTGCGGCATTTGACACACGTCCTTTACTTGTGTTTTCCTTCAGAACCATTAACTCCCACAGATTCATGCCAAATGATCTCCATCTCTTTCACAACTGATGTGTCTAGGAGAACTATGCTTTTCGTAACTCTTATCATCATTAACGTTTCTACTTTTTCAATTTCATTTTTAAAAAACAAGATCAAAGGGCAAGCCACAACAGCTCAGCAGGCAGAGTTCTCCTCCGCCATGCCAGAGACCCTAGTTCGATTCCCAGTGCCTGCCCATGCAAAAAAAAAAAAAAGGAAAAAAAACAAAACAAGGGCAAAGTACATAAACAATTCAAATGATTGCACAAGAAACAGTGCTGCTGACACACTCAGAGCTCCAGGCCCCCATAGAAGCTTTGAACTGATAGCAACAACTGGGAAATGTCTTTCTCAAAGCTCAAAAAAACAGCTAAAGGACAGCAGGAACGGAGAGAGTGCCGACTCAAGAAAAAAAACTATTTAAATGCAGCAGGGACCTCATAGCTCCCTGGCAGGTCCCTCTCCCACCCCTCACCAGATGGGCACACAGCCAGTCCACTCTCCAAGTGCACACATCCCTGATCCCAGTTCTGGAAGGAGGACAGTAACCCTTGTGCACATATTTGGAGCATGTATGTCTGGCCCATTTTGTCTGGCAGTGACCTGAGGGACTTGCCGTCGCAGAACTTGCCCTGCATGCAGAAGGCGGCTCACCCAGCTCTCCTTCAGAACACTGTGGGAGAGTAGTCAAGCCATGCTGCCTGGGGTAAGGGATTGCTGGCTCCAGGACATTACAGCGCAATATCCAGGACCATGAGAAAACTGTTTCCTAGGAAAGAGGGGACATTCAGAATTGCATAAACAGGGAATTCCTAGGGCCACTCATTAGCACTAGACAAGTGTTTAAGAGATGCTAAAGAAAAAAAAAAAGAGAGAGAGAGAGATGCAAAAGAGAGTTCTGCAAGATAAGACCCATGCACAGAAAGGATGAGGAGGCCCAGTGGTTTGGCCTGGAGCTACTCTCTAAGCTCATTATAGGGATAAGACCTGAAGGAGAGCACTCCCGTAAGTCACTCTGCTAAAACAAGGACCGATGTTTCCCTTAATCCCCGTTTTCCCCTTTCTTGTTAGCTCCTGGCTTTCACGAAAAGCTCTCTTAATACTAGCTGGATATAAGCTTAAGAAACAAATGACTCAGAGTCTAAAGACCAGCAACAACATATGAAAATATCAACATGTTCAGGTCTCAACAAAAAGTTACAAAACATACAAAGAAACAGGAAGTGATAGTCCAAGGCAAAGGAGAACAGTAAAGGATAAGAAACCATCAGGAGAAGAACCAGACCTAGGACATTCCAGATGAAGACGTTTAAGAAATGATCTTAAATATGCTCAAAGAACTACAGGAAAATACAAAGAACTGAAGGAAATCAGGAAAATGACAGATGAACACAAGAGAATCGCAACAGAGAGATGGAAATTATGAAAAAGAACCAAACAGAGCTGAAGACCACAGTAACAGAAATTAAAAATTCCCTACAGGGTAATGAGCTGTGACTCAGCATCAAGGGATTGAGAAAACCTTCTCCACCAAAAGGGGGAAGAGTGAAATGAGACAAGATAAAGTGTCAATGGCTGAGAGATTCCAAACAGAGTCAAGAGGTTATCCTGGAGGTTATTCTTAACGCATTAAATAGATATCACCTTGTTAGTCAAGATGTAATGGAGAGGTTGGAGGGAACTGCCTGAAAATGTGGAGCTGTGCTCCAGTAGCCATGATTCTTGAAGATGATTGTATAATGATATAGCTTTCACAATGTGACTGTGTGATTGTGAAAACTTCGTGTCTGATGCTCTTTTTATCTACCTTATCAATAGACAAGTAAAACATATGGAATAAAAATAAATAATAGGGGGAACAAATGTTAAAATAAATTTAGATTGAAATGCTAGTGATCAATGAAAGGGAGGGGGAAGGGGTTTGGTATGTATGCATTTTTTTCTGTTGTCTTTTTACTTCTTTTTCTGAATTGATGCAAATGTTCTAAGAAATTATCATGATAATAAATATGCAACTATGTGATAATACTGTGAATTATTTATTATATATGCAGAAAGGAATGATCATATGTTAGGAATGTTTGTTTGTTATTTTTAAAAAAAAAATTAAAAATAAATAAATTTAGTAGATTGAAATGCTAGTGATCAATGAAAGGGAGGGGTAAAAGATACGGTATGTATGAGTTTTTTTCTGTTGTCTTTACTTTTCCTGAATTAATACAAATGTTCTAAGAAATGATCATGATGATGAACATGCAACTATGTGACGATACTGTGAATTACTGATTATATATGTAGAATGGAATGATCATAAGTTAAGAATGTTTGTGTTTATTTGTTGCTATATTTTTCTTAAAAAATTAAAAAATTAATTTTAAAAATGTCATCAAGGTTCAAAAAAAACAACTCCCTAGAGGGGTTCAATAGCAGGTTGGAGCTGGTTGAAGAAAGAACTGCTGGGCAGGCTGCACACCACCATCAGGTGCACTAAATACACGCTGTGGAGGTTTCAGAGGGAGAAAAGAGAAAGGTGCACGGAGAATATCCAAAGAAATAATAGCTTAAGACTTCTCAAATTGAACAAAATACACGAATACACATTCAAGATGCTCAACAAACTCCACACAGGATAAACCCCAACACCACAGCATAGTTTAATCAAATTATCAGTCATCAAAGATCAAGAGAAAATGCTGAAAGCCTCAAGAGAGAAACAATGTGTCACAAGGGAGCCTCAAAAAGATTAAATGGAGGCAAGAAGGGATTGGGATAACATTTAAACTGCTGAAAGCAAAAAACTGCCAACCAAGAATTCCATATCCAGTAAAAGTGTCTTTTAAAAATGAAGGAGATAAGAAAACAAAAAAAGAAAAAAGAATGAGGGAGAAAGTAAGACATTCCCAGATAAAGAAAGAAAAATTGAGGGTTTTTGCCACCATTAGATCAAACCTACAAGAAATGCTAACGAAAGTTCAGCAGGTTGAAATGGAAGGACAACTGACAATAAATCAAAGCTGCCTGAAGAAATAAAGATCTTCAGTGAGGGTAATGAGACGGTTAAATATAAATGCCAGCACTATTATCTTTTTGGTTTATAACTCCACATTTTAGGATCTAAAAGGCAAATGAGTAACAGGCAATGATAAATCAGTGGTTTGGGACTCAATGTACACATATGTAATCTGTGATAAAAACTACATAAAGGTGAGGGGGATGGAGGGGTAGAAGAATATAGTTTGGGTATACTATTTGGGTATAAGTTAAGTTTGTATCAAAGCAAATGAGATTGTAATGGTTTTAGGATGGTAAATTTAAGCCCCATAGTCTATAAAGAGAAAATCACAAAATAAGTGTGCTCATAAAGACAGAAATTAGAGTGCAGGTTGCCAGGGACAGGGAACAGGAGAATTGGGGAGTTAATACATAATGGGTGTAGCATTTCTGTGTGGGAGACGGGAGTGTTTTAGCAATGGAAGGTGGAAAGGGTACTGCAAAATTGTGAATATGATTAATTCCCTTGAACAGAAGAATACCTGGCAGTGGATAGGAGGGGAAGTTTATGTGGTATATATTCCCACAATTAAAAAAAGAAAGAGGGCAGGCCACGGTGGCTCAGCAGGCAGAGTTCTTAACTGCCATGCCGGAGATCTGGGTTCGATGCCCGGTGCATGTCCATGCAAAAAAAAAGAAAGCAAGCAAGCAACTACAGAGATAATGACAATTAAATGCAACAAACAATCCTGAATGGGATCTAGCAATGGAAGAGAAAAGGGTCAAAAGGACATTACTGGGATATATAAAACCAGGAGTATAGAATGTAAGCTTCATACCAATGTTAAATTTCTTGAACTTGATAACCGCGCTTAAGGTGGTTACAAAAGTGAATGTCCTTGTTCTTAGGACGGGCACTCAGCAGTGTTAAGTGTTCTGGGAGCACGATGTATACAGCTTACACTCAAGTGTTCAGAAAATAGATGGGATAGATACATGGATGGATGATAGATAAATAGTTAAACAGACAGATAGCTGGGGTAAGGGGGTAAGGGTATGCTGGAGCTCTCTGTGTGAGATTTGTATTATTTTTTGTAACTCTCCCATAAGCGTGAAAGTATTTCAAAATAAAAAGTTAAAAAAAAGAAAAAAGAAAACAGTGCTATAAAGACAAATAAAGAAAAGGTGTGAAATTGATCTGGTGGCTGGTAGGCCACTGTACATATAAGAATATGTACTTGATGACATGTAGGAAGACAAATTTGAGGAAGGAAAATAAATAAAAGGGGGGGCTGGTTTGGAGGTATCAATGCACGATATTAGCAAATTCATCATAGAAGCGTCATAAAAATGACTCTGGCTGGTCCCAGCTAGGCTGAGGACTCTGCTGCCCTTTGGACCATGGCAGAGGGTTAGAGGTCAGCAATAATAGACTTTTTCTTCAAGCTTCGTGGACCATAAATAATTCTGCAATAGAATCAAGAGGGATATTTTCAGCAATTCAAAAGCACATACACACACATATTAAATGTAAGGAAAATTGTGACTTTAAGAAAATGGCACATATGCCCCCTAGAATATTATGTGGCCACAAGAAAAGGTCAAGTTATGAGACATACTGCATGTGCTAGTTTGATATTGTGATGTACTCTGGAAAAGCCATGCTCTTTTCCTAATCCCATCTTGCGGTACCAGACCTATTGTTTGGGGTGGACCTTGTGATTAGATTGTTTCCAAGGAGATGTAACAACAGTTGTTACACTGGGCAACAGACACCCAATTGTTTGCTGGACCTTTCAATTAGATGGCGATGTGATGTTGCCCATTTAAGGTGTGTATTGATTAGTTTATTGGAGTCCTTTAAAAGGGGAAACATTTTGGAGAATGCTCAGAAGCGACACAGATGCAGACATTTGGAGATGCTTAGAGTGCCAACAGAGCAAGAGCAAACACCTACACATACACATATGGAGATGCAGAGCCCTGCGGCCACCGCTATGTGCCTTCCCATGAGATGCTAAGCAAGGCAGAAGGATACACAGGGGCTGAAAGCTGTTTGAAACCAGAAGCTGGTAGAGGATACAGATGCCAGCCATGTGCCTTTCCATGTGACAGACACTGGCCTTTCTTCAGAGTCAAGGTATCTTACTCTGGATGCCTTAGTTTGGACATTTTTATGGCCTTAGAACTGTGAACTTGTAACTTAATAAATCCCCTGTATAAAAGCCATTCCATTTCTGGTATACTGCTTTCCAGCAGCATTGCAAATTAAAACACTGCAACATGTAGAACGCTGAGAACATGCTCTGTGCCTTGGGGAGGAGGGACGAAGGAGTGCGTGATTAGTGTGGGGAAGGAAGGAAAGGAGGGAGGGAGGGAGGGAGGAAATGATAGAGCCAGGAAATCCACTAATAGGAAACCATGTTTAGGGATTTTCTCTAAGCTGATTTTTTTTTTTTTTAAAAAAAAAAGAAGAACTCAACACACAGAGTAGATAATTTGTTTTTTTTTCAAATGGGCAAGTAGTATTATTTTGCACTGGATATTAGAGAATTTTTATCACTGAATGTACCTTTATTTTAGGAGGGAAAAGTCTAGCAAAATAAAATACAAAGTGTTAAAGACAGCATAACGAGCCCAAGGAAGCACCATGGTAGCTGCACCTACTCAATCAAAATCTCCAGGAAGCCTCATGTGGGCTTGCCCTGTCCCACCTTGTGCCGCGCCCCCCCCCCGCACACCCTGCCCCCCCACACACACCCTGCCCCGCCCATGCCTGCAGAGGCACCACCTCTGCTAATGTTCTAAGGATGTCAGCCATCCTCAGCATCCAAAGGGGCAGACCCTCTCCAAGGCCAAGACCAGACTTGGACTTAGTCCAGTTTCTCTTGAGGGTTCCCACCCTTATCACTCAGGAAAGAAGGTCACCAAAGAAAGATATTCAAAGTGCCAGAAGGGCTGAGCTGGGGCAGTGGCGTGAGCAGCATCTGCAGAAAGTTCTCTTTGCTGCTGCTGAGCTTAATGGTGGATCCATCCTGTCACAGTTCAGAGGCCCAAGGAGACCGCTGTTGAGGAAACTGTGTTTACTCACTAATGTTTAGTCTCCCAGGGCCAATTAAGGAGGCTGAATGGGAGAGAGAACCACCTTGAACCCAAGGTGCAGCCTGGCTGCCTGGAGCAGGCTGCTCTCCACAGAAAAGCAACCTGGGTTAAAGGTCACAACTGTTTCTCGGAAATGAAAAGTTGTTACACTGGGCAAATTGAAGCCACTTGACAGAAGCGCCTTCAGATGCTTAGTAAAGCTGAGGTCACACAAACACTGACCCACTGTGAGCCGAGTGGCCAAGGGAGCATTGGCTCTAAAGGGACGCAGCCAGGCCTGTCACTTCTGGAGCAAGAACTCGCCGGCCTTGGACACTCACAGCCATGCAAACTGGGTCTCACGGCTTCGTGTTTCCACCAAAAGGATGTTATACATTGCCCCAAACAGCTGCTCCTCCAAAGTTCAACTTTAGATAAGGCCTGAGTAAGAAAGTGGGTATTGTGCTTATTGTACCAATTCAAGCCAACCTTAGGCAGAGAGGACCACCCCCTGGATGCAAGTGCCTCTAAGCCCATGCAGGAGACTGCTCTAGAATACAGTGGGGCATGAGGTGGGGATGGGGCTTAATAAGAGGGAAGAAAGGACAGGACTACCACAGGCCCTTAAACAACCCAAACACAAAGCAGGGGCTGGCCAGCCAAGAGAGTTAAAGAGAAGACTCTGTAGGGAGGGGGTGCCTTCTGAAAAAGCTACATTTTGAGAGGGTGAGATGAGTTTAAAGTAGGATGGCTCCTTTTGTAAATAAACTTTCCCCCTGCCTGTCACCCCAAGCCAGCTTCACCTAAGAAATGTGAGCCTTTTGTGAAATGCTTTCATAACGGGAAAAGAGGGGAAGAGAAGGAAACGAGAAAAGGTATGCACTGGTTCTTACTCCAAATCATTTCCAATAAAGAAAGAAAACTTCAAGTGCATGCCAAAGATGGAAAGTGTGAGCCCCACTGCTTCATGCCAAAGGGCTCTCCACTGGATATCTGTGCAACAAATGAGACAGGAATCACGTAATTCTACTCTCTCTGCCATCGAGATCTGTGGTCTCCTCATTCACCATCGAAAGTCGGAGAGGAAAACTGATCACGTGCTCCTAACTTGCTCTCTTTTTCTTGCATGAATGAAAATCAGTGTTAGGAGTGGGGAAAAGTTCTCAGCCCAGGAGACGTGAGTTCTGGTTCTCCATGTATGGTCAGCCCCTGCAATGGAACATCAAGAATCTCTGCAGGCCTCAATGCCTCCTCTGTAACAGGCCCTGGTCCGACAGGACCACTCCTAAGGCCCTTTTGTTGGGTTTTTCTCTTGAAGTCACATGTTGTAGGTGGAAGCTCATGGCTACTTCTCTTCCTTGCGTGGACAGGCAATTCGCACAGGATATCAGGAGGAATCCAACAGTGAGTCCCTGTGAGCAAGCTGCCATTTCTGAAGAGATTATCTAAGAACCTTCCTGGCTGCCTCTCACCAGTGGAGGTGAGTGTTGTCCTCCATCTGCCACAGCCGGTGAGTCCCCACCAAACCACCCCACCCTGCACCAAGGCAAACAAATGGCGCCACGTGTGCAAGCCAAATGCTCTATACTGGGAAAAGACTCAGATCGGCTGGGGTTACATTTCTGAAAACTCAACTACCACCAACAAAATCACCATCTGGCAATAAATCGCACCTGCAGGGAATGTCCGGGGTGAGGCAGGGAGACACGGGGACAGCTATGGAGGGCAACAGGGTGGAAGCGGGACCCCATGGGGCAATCTGGCCAGAGAAGGAAGGAAAGATAAGGAATAGCATAAGTGCTTCTCACAGCCCCTGACTTTGCTAAGAGTTCATCAAATGCTTTTTAATAAAGAAGACAACATCATTGTGAGAAATATACAGAGAGAAAGAAGAAGCACATACACAATAACCCAACATGGACCTGCTGAGCCCAAGAGTTCTGGCCAGGGGCACACACATGCTAAATGCCTGCACAGCTGTGCACACATCCAAAATTTCCTCTCTGGAAGAAACTAAGGCACTTGGACTTACTGTTCACTAATCCTGGGGTCAGAAGAGCTGGGGTCACAGCTGTGGATGGTGAACCACAGGCCAGATCGTCAGACCAAGAGGGTCCCAAGAGAGACACAAGATGGGGCTGCAGCACAACTCACAACACTCCCACTGTGCAACCTCATGGGATCTCAGCGGTGACACACAACTGGGCCTGGCTGCTCCCATGTGGAAAAGGTCTTTTGCAGTTAGTATTCTGAGGACAGGAATTCACTCAGATGCCTCCCCAAAACATCTCTGGATATCATACATTTATGCCTAACGTTGTGACGAAGGCTGCCCATTCCTTTGCTTTGGGCAGGAACGTTCTCACCACACCATGTTGACACTGGTTACGGGATGCTGATCAGAAACTGGGATTGGCGGTCAACACATGCCTCTAACAGAAGCTTGAGGTAGGGAAGAGAATAAAGGAGTTATCTGTGGTGAGTAGATTGGGAACTATGGATCCAGGCCAACTCAGCTCACAGATAAATGATGGAATAAACACAGTGGGGTCAAAGAGAAGGTTTACTGATTGACTCAAGGAATAGACGACTCAGGGAGGTGTAGGGACTTGTCCAAGGACACAGAGGTCGTTAGTGCTAGAAGCCAGGTCCCCAAACACCTACTTCCACACTCTCTGTGCAACAGATACCTCATTCATCAAATCATAAAAAAAAAAGTCAGTCACTCCCTCCTTTGCACCCCCTCCATAGCACCCTGTTTATAGTTCATACATCACTGCTATTTCTTTGTATGTTTCTCTCTCCTTCTAGACTGGAAGAGTTCCTTGAAAGAAGGAGTCTTGCCTTCAACATCCTTGATTCCCTGATGTTTAACACAATGCCTGTTTATGACAAGCATGAAATCAACACTTGATGAATGAATGAAGGAGCTGTGAGAAAGTTTTCTGCACCTTACAGGAATGGTATCATGATGTTTATCAATATCATTATTATTTCAGAGAGATATACCCGCAATATAAAGTGATCTCTAAGGATAAGAGGGAAAACCTTCAAGATAGGTCAAACAGCTTCTTGGAGGAAAATAAAAATTTTTGGTTTTGTATTATGATCAGAAAACCCATTGGGGAAATGCACATTTCTTGGTTGTGAGCATACTGAAGTGTAGATTGAGGAGGAGAGGGGAAGACAAAGTGGAAGAAAGAAAGCAAAGAGGGAAGGAGAAATAGGAGGATGAGAAGAGAGAGGCAAAGAAAACAGAGACATAAGCTGGGGAAAAGGAGGGCTGTTTCTCAAAACTGAGTTGGGTCCATTTAAGCAAAAGCATCTAACACTGTATTTCTTTTCTATAGCATGGATTCTTCCTATACTCTATACAGCACTTTTGTAACTTTTCCCTCTGATGTCTAAAATAAAATTTTAAATATGTTTTTTTAAAAAAAAGATAAGTCAAAGAACTGAAGATAAGGAATGGAAAGTCAATCATGGCAGATACCTAAGGGAAAAAAATCCCCCCAAGAGCCTTCAGTTATGTGTGTCATTGCTTCTGGACAATTTGTACTCCCTACCCATAATATAAGCACCAATACACAGGGTCAAGCCCTGTGTTCACCAGGAAGGATCAGCATGGATTTTATAAGTGGTTATAATACTAATCAGCAGGCATTGCAGAATAGTGTCCAGAGACTCATTCAAAGACTAAACATGCAAGGACATGCTGAGTAATTAATGAAACTTAAATTTGATAGGTTTAAGCAAATTTTGAAAGATATAAACACATTTTCAAAGGCCACAGAAGCTAGAATGATAAATCACATATAAAAAATACAGTTCATTCAGAGTGACACAAAGTAAGACATATGAAGCGTTTTGGTTAGTCAATGCTGCTGGAATGCTGTATACCAGAAACAGAATGGCTTTTAAAAAGGAAATCTATTAAGTTACAAGTTTATAGTTCTAAGGCCATAAAAACGTCCAAACCAAGGCACACAGAGAAAGATACCCTGACTCAAGAAAGGCCGATGGTGTCCAGAACACTTCTGTCAGCTGGGAAGGCATGTGGCTGGCATCTGCTGGTCTTCTGGCTTCATGTTTCAGAATAGCTTCCCTGGGGGCATTTTCTTTCTGCATCATCAAACTCTAGGTTTTGGTTGGCTCTAAAACTTTTCCAAATCCCTCTTAAAAAAACTCCAGTAAACAACGCCACCTTGAATGGGTGGAGACGCATTTCCAAGGCCACTCACAATTGGGTGGGTCACATCTCCATGGAAACAACTTATTAAAAAAGAACCCACCTAACAATATTGAATCAGGATTAAAGAACATGGCTTTTCTGGGGTACATAACAGATTCAAAACGGCACAAAAGGAAAATAAATCCCATGTAAATAGCACGAGGTCATGTACATTTCCAATTAAAGTCCCTGAAGAATGGCTGAAGCAACGCAAGGATATACGTAGTTATAGCAAGTCATTTGAACTGCTGGGGCCTCAGGCTCTTCCTCTGAAAACCTACATCATCTTCCAGGATCCCAGGGAAAAGAATCCTATTAGAGAATTATAGAGAACCCATCAGTGAAGAAATACTGCTGTGTTCATGTCCACTTTAAGAAAAGTGACAAACTGACTACTGGGTATTATCGACCATTAAGTAAGTGCCATAGGGCAAGGACAGATTCTCCTGTATTCCTTGAATCAAAGCTTCCTGTACCAACTATTTGTAAGAAAAACTCTTTAGTCAGCACACAGGGTGCTAAGACCTGGGTTTCAAATCTCTTTTGTTAATTCTTAGCATGAAATGTTGGTGATAGCAGTGAAGCACTGGTAGCCTTAGGAGCTGTTTGGTCACTGAAGGGAGACGAGGCAGGGGTGGCTATCTAGGGTAAACTGAGAGAATTAGAGTGGACTGAAAAAAGTTTAGGAAGCAGCCTTTTTCCTCATTAGAGAAAGCCACTCACACAGAGCCCACAAACCTTATTAACAATAAATATACAAATATCCCAAAGAAGCTGAACCTAGGGTTTATTACAAAATAGTAATAAATAGCAAAATAATAAATAACAAAGAAAACAAATACCTAATAATATATAATAAAATAACAATAAACTTTTTATTTAAAATTAAAAGCTAACCGCTTAACTCCAAGCGTTACATTTCGGTAGGAAGACTGTTCATTCTCTCCCGAGCTATTTCATGAGTGCCTTCCACAGAGTCAGGAAACAGGCTGGTTTCAGGGGATGCAAATATGGATGAGAAACTGTCCATGCCCACAAGCTCAGGGTCGGGAGAGAGGCGAAGGGTGGGCATTGGGCAGGCATACTAAACAGAAAATTGCACCTGCACAGTAAGTGTTATAAAATAATGGACAAAACGAATCAGAACAGTTAAAATGGGAAGGGATGGTTTTGCAAAAGGTTTTTCAGAGGTGCAGGCCAGCTGGGTCTTCAAAGTTGAGAGCATGGCATCCGGAGGAGAAAACAGGGGGAAGGGCACAGCAGGGAGAGGGACAGAATATGGGAAGTACAAGGCAGCAGGAGAGCATATGGCTTTTGGGGGTAACAGGGAATCCTTGGCTATGACTGAAGGATGGGAACATCAAAATAATGAGCAGACTGTAATTAATACTTTGTATGTGGTGTGAAGCAGAGAGCTAATTTTTTTTTCCATATGCATAACCCATTGTCCCAGAACCACTTATAAAACTTAATCGTTCCCCTCTCTGATATGAATTGCCAACTTGGTCACAAATGAAGTTTTCATGCATATGTGGTTCATTTTCTGGATTCTATACTGTTTCACTGGCAATCTGCTTATCTCTGTGCCAGTACAACACTGTCTTACTACTACAGTTTCATAATAAATCTTGATATATAACAAAAGAAAAAAAAAGAATAATGACTATAGAAGAGGATGGAAAGGGAAGGCGGGTTCCTTTTAATTGTCTAGGCGGTGGGGAGGAAGGGAAAGCAGTACAGATAAAAAAAAAGATTTGAGAGATACATCAATCATGTCTTGGGAGACCCTTCCTTGGATCCTAATTTTAAATAAACCACTGTGAAGAGTTTTTTGTTTTTTACAATTGGACAAATCTGAACACTGGCTGGATTTTAGATGACAGTAAGGAATTGTGGTTAATTTGTTCTTAGATGTGATAATGGTTTTGTGGTGTTTTTTTCTTTTATAAACACTTATGTATTAGAGATACAATCTGAAATATTTACAGATACAATGATACGACTGTATCTAGGATTTCCTTTAAAATAATCCAGCAAAGGGAGGTGAGGATGGGGCAAGGAGATAGGCTCAAACATGATGGGGCCTATGTTGGTGATACATGCGAACTATGAATGCAAATGGTTACATTTCGCCTCATACGCGATAAATACCCAGGGTGGTTACACTGTATGTTGCAGTCCATTATACTCTGCTACTGTACTAAACTTTTCCCTAATGAAAGGTGAAATAAGACCTTATAAACCATGCTGAAGAGTTTGTACTTGAACCTCTAAGCCTTGTTATCAAATTTCACTGTAAAGAATTATTTGGGGAGTTTGCTAAACTGCAGATTTCTAGGCAGCATCTTCAGAAATTCTGAAGTCTGGGCTAAGGTCCAGAAATCTGCATTTTAAATAAAAATTCTAGATTATATCTAAAGCAGGTGCTCAGAGCCATACTTTCAAACAACCTCTTCAGACATCAGCAACCCCTGAAGGGCAGTGACAAAATTAGGTTTGTGTATTAAATTACTCCACTGGCAGCACTGCAGAAGACGGGCTTGAGGGGAGGCAGGGAAATTCAGGTAGGGAAGGAAATTAGGAGGCTCCTGCACAGTTCAATCCCAGGTCGCGGGACTGAAAGTGGCACTAAAGACATTCAGGAGGCAGAATCAAGGGGCCTTTGTAAATGACCACGTGCAGAACTGAAGAAGAGGCATGTATCAGAGATACCCCAAAGCATCCCCCAAGAACCCAGTCTTAACTCTCTGTATTACCAACAGCCCCTAGTGCAGTGTCCTCCACAGTCCAAAAACTCAATAAATGTGGCTGAGTGAACAAAGGAATGAATGCAATCACCTATTTGACTCTGCTTCCTACAGAACTAAACGGTTACTATGACTGTTAATCTATAATGCCAAAGAGAAATCAACGTCATCATTTGATAAAGGAAGAGCGAAACATCCACCCCAACACACAAAAAAATTTCAAATCAAAAGGGCAGTGGCAAAGAACTGAGCCACTCTTTTCATTCCTCTATAAACTACATGATTTCTAGGCAGTCAGGACATTAATAGGAATTGGTAGCACCGACAAATAAAAGTAATGGTCAATCAAAACAGGATTCACTAAATAAAAATAAGAGCAAAACACTTAAAATGAAAAATACGCTGCAGTAGACCTTTTTGTGTGTGTGTGTGTGTAACTGGTCCAAGATAGTTAAATCTATGGAAAATCATTCAGTGATGACTGTGGCCTTTCTCTCCATAAATTTATGGGCAGCAGGGAGTTCTGCAATGGAGAACAGGACTGCTGCAAAATCTCTAAGGCACAAGAAAGAATCACTTGACTCTGTTTTGCATATATCGTGTGTTTGGTCAAAAACATCTAAGGGCTCCGTAGCCCTTAGAAGCAAAGTCTCAGGATTTCTTGGCAGGCACTTAAGACCTCAGAGTTGGGTTCAACCTACTTTCCCAAATCTACTTCTCCCCCTATTCCACAGGAACATCTGCTCCAGCCTATGGGATAAAGCAAAGGCTAAGAAGTCCCTGATTGTGGCTTATCATCTGGCTGCATGCTCAGCAAGTGGCTGAACTTTGCTGAGCCTCCATTTCCCCACCTGTAAAAAGGACATAATACCTATTTTACAGTTGTTGTAAAGCTGTAAGATCGCAGATATGACAGTGCATCAAACAGGCCCTGTGTGTATGTAAGGCCCCTGCTTAGTATCCCCCCATGTGCATTCCCACCCCTGTGTCTAAGCCCTGTCCCCAATGACTCCGTGACCTCCCTATTATGTCACGAGTCCCAGTCCTGGCCATCCTTAAGGATCCAGCAAAGGAAAACTGTCCCTCTCCAGGATTCTACCCACCAGCACTGCTAACCCTTAGGCATCATTTTCTTCTCTGGACTCCCAAACTGAGTGATTCTGGCAATCAGTCAATCCTTTGGCAATTGACAGATGCCACTTTGTAGCTTTCCTGGCCTATTTTTATCTTTGTCCAGCCACCTCCACCAGTGCTTTGTAACCTCTTTGTATCTTCGGTCTCCCATACAGAGTAATTACATTTTTTCCCATTTTGAAAATGACAGCAATGCAGTGAAAGAGGCTTATACGTGAGAGTTAGCAAGAAATATTACCCAATCTTCAGATCTTGAAAATAAGGACAACTTGTGTCAAGACAGCTGACATTTATTCCTGTCTGGAAACAGGGGGGTAGAGTTCATAATTTTTGGTAATCACTCAACCCTGTGATTACAGGTAATGTGAGGGCAGCTGGCAGGAAGAAGTAGCCACCAAAGAAAAACTCTGCCAGTTTGGGAACCGCCAGCCCCGTATCTATGGCTATAAAATGAAAGAAAGACAAAGTCATTTCCAGACAATAAAGAAACAGAAAAGAATTCCAAAGTTCCAGGCTGTGTTGATCACCAGCACCTGTGGAAGATACCCTATGGGGGACACAAAGAGAAGCAGAAAACACAAAATATTTAAAAGTTCTTTGGTATTTCTATTTTTATTATTAAAGTGTTTTCAAAAGACCAAAGGCTTTCCAGGAAATTCTGCTGCAGACATGACTAAAGCCCAACCCCAAGCCCACATCCAACCCCAAGCCCAAGCCCAGAAGAAAGAATGGTCCAAGCAGCCATTCTGACCCAGGAAACCCAGCCCCTGATTTAACCAGGGGTAAATACCTGACCCAGAAAGAGAAAAACATGGGCCTGGAGCTACACCAAAGACACAGAGATGATGGTGCTGGTACTGGTGAGCCCTGGTACAAGTCACGTCACAAGGGGTTGGTGACAATGCCCCGCACCACGGTATGCCAATGGTGTGAGAAAGCAGAAAGCAAGAGCTGCAGAGAGCAAGGCTGGTTGCAAAGGGAAGAATGAAATAGAGCCACAAAGAAAGACAGCAATTCACAACCATGTGGCTGGAGAAACAGAGGAAGTGGCTTCAATTGCCACGGGCCCAAGATGTCCCTTTTGCTCCTTGTCACTTGTCCATGGACTGATTATTATGTCCTCAGAACAGGCACTCTTTTACCAATGTGGGCGGCTCTCTGTTCCTTGCAACCAAATGTGCCCTGACTAGAACATTCTCCTTTTAAGCTAAACTAAATAAATTCCACCAGGAGATCCCTCTTACAATCTATTCCAGCTGACAGCAACTACTTTTGTCTGATTTATTACTGCTGTAAGCTCTTTCTTCTGAAAGAGAGAGAGGCTGCAGTCTCTTTTAAAGAAAAACTGATTTTTACACTCGCAGTGCCAGAATGTGCAGCCGTCATTACTGCACCGTACACAATGCATCTCAACTAGTTTGGTCAGCTTATCCATTCCCTGAAAGCGGAGGAACCACCACATCAGTAACTCTGTTGCTAAGGCAACTGCTTACTTTCCATATCAACTGCAAACTCGTTGCTATGGAGACACGTATACAAGAAAAATTCCTCTCTCCAGCCAGGGACCAGATGGCAGGGGACTCGTGGAAGTCATGGGTGAGGGGGCTTTGCTAACTGGGATGTTTACTGGAGAGCATTTCTCTTGTCATATCAGAGATGCGACTGCCGCTGCGCTCATTTAGAAGTTTCATCACCAACACAAAGAGCAAAGATTTGTTACGGTTACAGACAGTAACTACAATAACAACAGAGAAGTTACAACTGAAATAAGTCTGAGAGTTTCTCCCCTCTAAATACAAGCCTTTTTTATTTTATCTACCACACTGAACATACCCCAAAATGAATTCCCTAGTCAAACACGAATAGAAATATAATTTCCTATAGGAACTAAAGTGGATTTCATCTCCTTTCTGACTGAGGGCTAATCCAGAAATTCTCTTCAGTTTCAACTATCTACATGCTAACATGTCCTGGATTTATACCTCTACGCCCACTTCTCTACGAGCTTGAAATTCATGTATCGAACCTCCTAATATCTCTATTTAGATGCCCCCAAACCATCTCAAGTTTAACATGGTCTAAAGAGAATGTTTGCTCTCCCATGTCTCCCAACCCAAATCTGCCCACACCGCTTCGTCAGTCACCCCCCACCCTAATCCAGGCCAGCAGCACTCTCATTACCTCTCACCTGCATCACCGGAGATGGTTCCCCCTGTTGTCCCTTTAAATATCTCACTCTCCTGTTTCTAATACTTGTCCTGCTGGCCTTCCTTCTGTTTTTTGGGCACTGAGAGCCTCTGCCACCCTTTGGCCTTTGCACTCACTGTTCCCTCTGCCTCAGGTCTTTGCACGGCCACCTCCCTCTTGCCATTCATGACACAGCCCAGGTAGTTCCTGGAGGCAGCTTCTACCCTCCTCCCCATCCCTCTCTAGTACATTACCCAGTTTGATTTTCTTCACTGCATGGGTCATTCTGAACTTCTTAGCATGCTCTTGTATGGATCGACTGCTCAACCTGTGCCCCACTCCCTCCAAAATGGAGGTCTAGGAGGATAAGCAGGTACCTGTCACAAAAGTCAACTCTGTATCTTCAGCACCCAAAACAGTACCTGACATTCCACAAATATCTGTGGCATGAATGAACCATCATTGCAAATGCTTCTAAAATAGCTGAAGGTACTCCTTTGCCTTTTTAAGTTGTTGGATTTTTTTTTGGGGGGGGGGGGAGTGGCAGTACATGGTCCAGGAATCGAACCCAGATCTCCTGCATGGAAGGCAAGCACTCCTTTGCCTTTGTAAGTAAAAGGGCTGATTTTTATTTGCAAATTCAGGGTTCTGCGGTGCCTCAGAACCATAGCCAGGAACATCAGTTCTCACTTTACGTGACTGCCTCTACGGAAGAGTTGGAAAGGAACTCGGCGTTCCATGAAGTACTCTGGGAGAACTTCGCGTGGTGCCGTGCCAGGATGCCCGTATACTGACTCCTGGGAGACACCCTATTTTTTTTTCCCCTCTACCCTAGCAATGATCAGAGTCAGTGCTCACATGATTTGGTCCTTTTCTTCTAAAAACAAAGTATGGAAAAATGTCCAGCTCGTTCAGTGTTTTCTGTTTGATGACATTGGTTAAATCCCTTATGGTCCTGTGCCCAGAGTAGGACAGTCAGTCTTCTATGAGGCACATCCTAGATCTCCAAAAAACAGAAGAGAACACTGAGCTCGATCCCCCAGGACCCAGAGGAGAACCCCACACCCCTGGGGGGACGAAAGGAAGAGAAGGAAGGGTAATTGGACAGCCTTTCCACCTGAGAAGCACAGTCACCCTGCCTATATTTACTGGTCTCCCACTGAGTTCACAAGCAAAGGTACTCAAATAAGCAGAAAGAAAAATCAAAGACTTCATTCTGTTCTTGGAACTGTCTGTAATCTTACATAGCATGCTACCCAGTTGTTATTATAAGAAGGACTTTACACTAGTCTCCGTCTTCACCCATATATGCCCCTGCTTTTTTTCTTATCATACTTGGCACAGACCACATCTTCACCTCCATCAAGCTATTGCTTTTGAAAATATTAAAAGCAATTTAACCAGAATATCTTGAAGTAAAACCTTGGTTAACTGGAATGTTCAAAAAAAAGATCAGCATCTCTGCTTTACTTAAGTTACTAGAGCAATTTAAAAATTTTCCCTCGGTATCCTGGCTCCCCACCAACTCCCCCTTTTCATTTATATAACCTCTTCGACCACCCATCTCTCTCCATGATACTGTCCCATCATGTCCTCTGGCTCCAGCAACATTCATCTAACCAACTCGTCCTGTGTGGCAGAGAATCCTGTGCTTACTTAGTAACAGAACCAATGCTTTATTTGGGGAAGCAGTGGGCCCAGCTAAAAGACATTTTCCAGCCTTCCTTGCAGCCAGGACAGGTCATGTGACTGGATTCTAACCAAGGTAATGAGAACTGAGTGTGGGGTTTCTAGCAAAGCCCCCCAAAATCGCTAAACCAGCATGGACTCCTTTCTGTCCTTCCTTCACATACCCAAACCACTCCTGCTTCCCTAAAGCAAGAATATGTTGGCTGATGCCCTCTTGAACCATGAGAAGACCTTGAGAATGGAAAGCAGCAATGGACTAAGAATGGCAGAGTAGAAAAAGACAGACAGAGTGTGGGTCTCCGCCCGATTCCTCAAGACTTCTTTTATGTGACAGTGAAATAAACTTCTAGCTTGCTTAAATCACTGTCATTTGGATTTTCTATCATAAAATCAAAGCTCATCCTAACTAATCCATCCTTGGAAGTGCATGTTCATTTCTGTGCCCAAAGAATGCTTTGAAAACTATAATTCACCTGCCTCCCACCCCGCATAAGGGATACTCAAAGCTCGCCCATCACTGATGGTCAGCTCAAATACCCCTCTTTAGGGAAAGGAAGTCCCTGACTAACTTCAAATGACCCCAAGCACTTATTGATCGAGCACTCTTCCCAGACTTAGGGTGCTTTACGCTTTTTTTATTTTGCATCATGTTTATCCTGTTTTCCTGGAAAATAAACTTCTAAAAAGCAAAAGCCAAATTTCATTTAACTTTTTTTTTTTTACCTTCAACATTGTCAAATAATTTCATTGAATGACTAATTAACAGAAAACCTTCAAAGCCCCCCAAATTATAGGAAACTAGATACTGATGGTCCAGTAATATGGAGCTATTCCAAGTGAACAAGTTGAGTCAACCCCTAATGTCTGAAAACTTCTGGCCAGTGACGAAGCGAATGTGGTCAAAGGACAAATCCTTACAGGGCTAGTTAGATGCTATATTCATTCAGAGAAGCGGCAAAGAGGTTGAAAGCAGGAGCGGGGGTGGGGGGGGAAGTGGGGGGAAGAAGCAGGAACAAAACACCTTAAGGGGACCACGTGAAACCAAAATCCATAAACGAAAGACCCACCTAATAAAGTGGCTTCAAAGCAAACATTACATTAGCCTTTAAAATTATATAGTCAGCTTCTGTTTCAAGTCAATGAAAGTCCTCTGGGAAATTGGTAGAAATTTCTATAGAATCCATAGACTGTCAAAGCTTAAGAGCATTAAGATGAGCAAGGTTTCTATGACAGAGTATGGATTAATCCAAACAACCCATCACTATTTGTGAAAGAACCGAAACCCAAGACTTTCAAATAGGTTAGTGTGCCAACCTCCTATATTATTTACTACAGAGAATTATCCCGCAGCTCAAGTGATTTCAAAGGAAAATCCCAGAGACTCATCAGCCCAACAGGGGAGGTTCTGAAAACAACCTCTAGCAGGTTGGCTATGCCGGCAGTATACCAATGAAGAAGTGCCTTGTGGATCCTACCAAAAAAAAGGACAATTTGTGGACAGTTAACTCAGGGTGGTAGGGGTGGAAAAAGCAGGGGGGAGGCACTGGACAAATACACCAACCAGTAAAGTCCTCAGATTCAGAAGCAAGCGAGCTTCCCAGAGGCCTTGGCCCACCTCAGGGGTCACCAGCATCTTCTGGAAAAGTACAGTATCCTTGAAACAGAATGGCCAGAGGAGCACTGAGGTGAGAAACAGGAAACATGCTCCGGCAGAAGCTGTTGCTGTTGGAGCCCTGCTAGCCAGGAGATTCTATAGGTGGAACTCTCTGGGCTGTCAATCCCTTTTACAGAACACAGCCACATTATAGCCAATTTTGAATTCCCTCAGCCCTTTTAGTACTTTTAAAAGTTTGTCAATGAATGAATGAATGAGCAGACAAACAATGAACAGCTGGCCAGGGCAGAAGGAAACACCCCCCCACCCCCACCCCAGCCAGGGCATCTAAGGCCTGGAGGGAGCAGGAGGGAGCACATGGGCGTGGTCAGTGGGCAGCATGGCCAAGGGCCTTCTAGTAGGTTTGCTGGGGCCAAGGAGGACGCCGGTATGCAAAGCACCCTATTCCATGGCATGTGACACAGGGGTATATATTACTTCCGACACAACACAGTCTGTGGCTCAGAGGACAGAAAACAGCCTGCTAGGCAGTGAGTGGCACTGGTGAGAGAGAGGCTGTCCCCAGCAGAGCAGTTTCTGATGCTATGCAAGGCAGCCCCAGGCTCTGCGATGAACAGAACTGGCACTTGCACTAGGGACCATAGAAGAGCCTTTCACACATCACGTTTTTGCATCACCCACCACTTGACACCACTGTGATTTTTAGGAATTTACCCAGTAGCGCCAGATTGCCCTGACTTTCAAGAAGCATTATTTATCCTCCCCCCCCCAAAAAAGTGGTCTCTTCTCCTAAAAATGATCATCTTGTACGTTAAATGGTGTCATGCATCACAGGACAGAGCGACTGTATGAGCAGTGTCCACACAGGGGGGAAGGGAATCTGACCTTGGGTGAGATCCCGGTGCAGGGGTCTGGGAAGTGGGCGGCCTGGGACAGAGCCTGGAAACAGGAAGCCGAGAGGGCAACGGTGGCTTCCTGCAAATGCTGACAAAAGAGAACGTGGTCCCATGTCAACATTGCAGAATATTCTCCACATTTGCCACTCTCTATCCTGTATCCCCTTAGGGGATTAAAATAACCCAAACAAACCCAGAATTGGCACAGAAATAATCGAGAAACATCTCTATTTTGAGGTAAAATCAAGCACCAAGTTAAGCATGTGCTCTTGAGAACTGAAGCTGAAATCCTGTTCTGCCACTTACTAGCTGTGTGACCTCCGGCAAGTTATTTAACCATGCTGAACTTAACTCCTCATCTAGTTTAAGGAAAATAATAGGACTGACCTCATAGATTTGTAATGAGGGGGAATGTGACATTGCCCATGGAATGCACAAAATAAGTGTTCTGTACATGTCCACAGTTATTATAAAATACTAGTTATTCTTTGCCTTTCCTAGGTCAGAGATGCCTTTAAGGATCTATTTAAAAACTAAACAAACAAAAATCTAAGGATTCTCTCCCTAGAAAAATGCAAAAGGTACACACAGTCATAGGACATGTTACCATAAACTCAGACGGACCCCAGAAGCGCTACGCCCAAAGAGCCCAGGTTAAGGAGTCACAAACAAGTACAAACTTCCACTTCTTTATATGAGAAGACTGAGGCCTCAAAGACAGCAAGAGCAGGTGGGCATCAAGCACAGAACCAGGTGACCTGACTTCCAATCCAGTCTGCTTTCAACCAAGGTGTGCTGCTTATATTTATAAGCTAAAATTGTATTTGAAGCACTCAAGCCCCTGGATATAATAAACATACCTCTGTACAGTGTTTCCTTTATAAACCCTCTTACGACAACGATTTTTTCTTTTTTAGTGGCAAGAGGAGAAGTAAAGAAAATGCCCAGAAATAGAAACACTCACACCTAGACCATTATAAACTGAGCTATAAAAAAACTGTACTTTACTTCTCATTTACAAGTACACAGAGAGGTTAGTACATACTCTTATAGCCCTGAAATCTGTGTTTAGGGTGTATAAAACTTAATCCCAACAACAACAACAACAACAAAAAAAAAAAAACCTTAATCCCAGACTTTAAAACTCTATTTCGACTGATTTAGGCAAAGTTCATCAACAGATTAAACCATAAGATGAAAGGCTGATGGGAACTTTCAGAGTAGGGAGTCACTAACCCTACTGAACCACAGCGGGTCAACCAGGCCTTCGGTGCTTCCTGAGATGCTCTAGCAAGAAAGATGCAGCACCATCTGGGAAGCACTGTTGCAAACAAACAAACAAACAACAAAAAAAAACAACGCTGCACCAGTATGTGATCTAGCATTGAGCAGACACTTCCATCAATTTGGCAGGAAATAGGAGGGGATAGAGGAACAAGTTAAATGAAACCACTGGGAAGTCAGAGTGTGGGGCTTTCTAAAGCCCACCAGATAGGTCACTTCAACAAGGGCACAGAAAAGGTGCAGGGGGTTGGGGCAGGGGTAGGATGCTGTGGATTAAAATAAAATACACTTAAGAAACCTAACAACCAAATGCAATGTGTACTACAGTGATCCTAATTCAAACAAAGCAACTCAAACGGACATTTTGTAAACAATCAGGGGTATTTTAATATGGACCCAGTATCAGGTGCCACCAACTCTTGTAGATTTTTGACAGAGGTGCCAACTGGCATTGTGGCTATTTAAGAAAATTATTGGTTACTTTTATTCATGCACACTGAAATATGTTGGGAAAAATGGTATGAGTTCTAGGATGTGCTTCAAAATACTTAAGGAATTACAATAAAAACAAATTAAATAAGTGTATCAAAACCTCATTAACTGGTGAATCTAGACACAGGTGACAGGAGAGAGGGGCATAAAGATTCATCATACTGTTCTCTCTATTTCTGTGTATGTCTGAAAATTTTCAAAATAAAGAAATAAAGATAAAGCTCTATCTTTTAAAGCCTGGTCAAAGATAAAGAGGAAGGGGTGCCAGGGTAGTTTAGCAGTAGAATTCTCACCTGCCATGCGGGAGACCCGGGTTCAATTCCCAGCCCATGCATTCCCCAAACAAACAAAACAAAGAAACCAACACAAACAAACAAAAAATTCAACAAATGGTGCTGCAATAACCGGACATTCACGTGAAAAAGAATGAAATGTGACCCTGCCATACAGCATATTTAAAAAAAAAAGATAAAAGGAAAGTAAAATTGTCTCTTCTCTCTTGACTTACTCATTCAAGAGAATATGTTCTTGATGAAACCTCAGCATTGGAAAGAACCCACAGGAGCATCTCAATGAGGGACTCTCCAACCTAGCTGCACGTAGAAGCCCTATGAAACAGGCTGGGACCACTCATTTTCCCCAGCCCACCTGAGACCTACCGAATCAGAACCTCCAGGGAGGGGCCCTCAAAAACAAAGTAAACGTGTTACTTTGTTTTTAAGTAACACAAGTAAATCTGACACAAAGAATCAGATTCTCTCTCCAACGCCCTGGTCACACAGGGTTCCAACACTTTGGGGCCAAGAGTCACACAGAATTCCATGTTCTCACTGTTTTATCAGACTTGCCTATGTCCTTTGCTTTGAAAAGGAGATTTAAAAACGGAATGGCTGAGGACACACATCTTGCAAGGCTCCCTTTGGCTTTCAGTTGTCCCTTCATCCAACAAACTTCTCACCAACATTTGGGGGCATTTAATCCCTAGGATGAAGCAGACTTCAGCCCCGGAAAGACTTTATCTGCAGCGCCGAGGGAGGGGCTGTCACGGGGCAGGAAATCAGGGGGAATGTCTTCCCCTTTTCCCAAAGAACCAAAGTAGAAAATCCAACGCAGATGGTCCAGGGATGTGCCTTGGGAGGGTGTGGGTGCCACAGGCCCCTGAGTGGCCAGCGGCCGGCCCCAGGGTAAGCCAGAGGAGGAGCAGGAAGAGGAAAATTCACACAGCATCACAAACACTGGGAACAAGTTCCCAACCACAAAACACACCAGCGTTTGATCAAAACATGTCAACACAGGTCAATACAGCTAGGAAGTCAGAACTCAATGTTTCTGAAGGGTAACAATCTCCAGCCTATAAAACCCTCCCCTGACAACGGGCCATATCCGTGTTTATCAGGATTGATACATGTCAGGTGTGGGGGAGAGGGCGGGTAGAGTTCACACACCCACCCCAGCTAACACTTCCTCCTGACTCCCAGTGCTGCGGAACAATCCACCCCAGTCCTTCTGCACACCTGGGGTTGGTCTTCTTTAACATTTCAGAGTGTCCTTTGCTTAAGTGCTCTGAAGCGCACCAACATTATGTGCAATACTGAGACACTTGCAGAATCATTTCACACCAAACCACAGGTCCTGTTCTCTGTTCTACCAGTGTGGCACGTGCCTTTGGGGAACCTGAATAGGGCTTCGTTCCCTACATTCTAACTCTGGAGTTGCTCCCTAAGACATTCCCTTTCTTGCCATGAGAACTCACTAGACAGAAGCTTTTAACAACACAGACTTGGATCTTTACGAGGAGCAGGGAATCTTCTCTAAGTACAAAGAGTAATCCTGAGTCACTCGGAGAGCCAAGCCTGGAGGTGGATCTCTGAATGCCTGGAAAGGTGGAGCGGCGGAGGAAGTGAGCGGGACTCCCTCTCCCCAGTTAGATGTGGTGCATTTCAACTGCCACGACGGCTTAAAAATAAGAACCTGGGAAGGAAGGGCCCAGTACGCTTAGGAACAGTCATACTTGCACACTCGATCCAGGCACCAACTGCACTTGGGATCAAACACAAGGCTCCTGGGCATCCGCCTCCCTCCCCTGCCCAGGCCACATGCCACCCCAAACCCTGCAGCCGTACTCCCCAACAAATCCCTGCTCATCTTGGGCAAAAACTCTGGATGAACAGCACGTGTGGACAAACATGTCCAGTTCAAACAAGGAGAAAAAAAATACGGCTCCGCAGCTTCCTTTTCCACACTCTTCCATGCCACAGGTAAGCAGAGTTTTCTCAGGCACAAGATTCTACCTGAAGCAGAAACACGTTTCTGGGTAGAAAGAAATGAAAGGCCCCAACCCTGCAGAGCATCTGACTCCACACAAGGCAGACCTTCAGAAAGGGTGAAGAGCAGAATGCCAGCTCCACACGGCGGCATTCCTAACATGGAAAGGCACAGCTGGAAAATACAGTAACTCAAAAACTTGCGGAGGAAACATTTTTTGTAATGTATTTTAACTGCAGCCCTACTAGTTTTCACAACTTGAAGTTAGATCAGTTTTGTCTTCTATCTCCAACGGTCAATTCTATTTCTATAGTAACCACTATATTCCTTAAAAGAAGTATAAAGCAAATTATTAAAACCACCTTGTTTTAGCTAATCATCAAGCTCAAACTAAGGCTTTAAAGCCAAAAGTATAACACTTTCAAACCTTCTTTTTTTTTTAAAGTCAGTCCCTAACAAGAACCTTACCCTGTGCAACTTTTTCATAGCCACAGAGCTTCAACGTTTCCAAATACTTGGCATGCTTGGTTTAAAGAAAATCATGTGGGCAGCTCACTGCTTTCTTTACTCTTGAAGCACAAAAGTACCTTGAAGTCTCCTCCCAATATCCATTACTGTCTATTTACTCCAGAATACTGGAGAGGTTGCGTTTCTCCAACTGGATATTCAGAAAGAAAATAAATGCCATTTTTCTCTGGCCTTTGGTGGCAATTTTCCTCTCTCTCTTTATACATATACATATATATATATATATATAATGTTTATATACACACAAACTCAGGGTTAGTGGCTGCCCTTGAAATACTGGTCTTTGCTTGGACTCTAAAATCCAAGTGACCATCCACACTGAGAAATGATCTTGAGAACCAATTAAAGTCTACAAATCATTGTGTTATGATTATATACAGATACGACAGTGGGAAACCCTCAATGTAACACAAATACTAAAAATAGGCTTAAGGGAAGATTTTTACAATTATCCAAAAGTGAATTAAATAAAGTAAAATTATCCATGTATAACTGGTACTTTTGTATGGGTGAATTCATACTCTTTAAATAAATTTTTTTAATGGAGGAAAATTTAAAAATTAAAGAACAAATAAATTTTAAAAACCCCTTATGTTCCAGACACAGAAGGCTTACCTGGCTCCTCTCTTTGTCCACTTTCTTAAAACACTTATTCAATGACAAATTATGTCTCACTGAGTTTTTCCACCCAGTAGGTGCATTTGCAAAATACGGAAAATGTTCTAAGATCCAGTTGTAGATATCCTTTACAGGCAGGCGCTTCGTTGGGGAGTCCTCGATGGCCATAAATATGAGGCAGCTAAAGGAATAGGG
>PVIY010010460.1:0-68653 GCA_004026745.1 Myrmecophaga tridactyla
CTTCACCTCTCCAAGTTGACAACTGAATCTAACTACCACACAGTACCATGATTCTTCTTCTTTTCTTCCAGTTGCTCTAAGACTCTGGAGACCAACAGAAGTATCAAAATAATGATTCAGCAGTCATACTCATTTGTTAAACCCTATCTTCTCTGTTATACTCTTCCTTCTCTTTAGATAAGTTATATACATAAAAGCAATAAATTTCAAAGTACATCACAACAATTAGTAGTAGAACAGATTTCAGACTCTGATATGGGTTACAATTCCATAATTTTAGGTTTTTATTTCTAGCTTCTCTGAGGTACTAGAGATGAAAAGAAATATCAGTGTAATGATTTAGGGCTCATACTCATTTGTTAAGTCTGACCTTCTCTGTATAACTTCATCATCACTTTTGATTTCCTGCCACTCTTTATTTGGGCTATGCCCATTCTAGCTTTTTCATGTTGGAAGGGGCGTTGATAATAGGGTATAGGGAGATGGAACTAGTTGATGTTCTGGAGAGGCTGGCCCCTCTGCATTTCAGGACTTACCTGGTCCAGGGACCCATCTGGAGATTGTAGGTTTTAGAGAGTTACCCTAGTACGTGGAACCTTTGTAGAGTCTTATATAATGCCCTAGGTGTTCTTTAGGATTGGCTGGAATGGTTTAGGTTGGGGTTAGGCAAGTTATGATAGGTAGCAACGTCTAACTGAAGCATGCATAAGAGTGACCTCCAGAGTAGCCTCTCAACTCTATTTGAACTCTCTCAGCCACCAATACCTTATTTGTTACACTTCTTTTCCCCCTTTTGGTCAGGATGGCATTGATGATTGCACGGTGCCAAGGCCAGACTCATCCCTGGGAGTCACCTCCCACACCTCCAGGGAGACTCATCCGTGGATGTCATGTCCCACATAGTGGGGAGGGCAATGATTTCACTTGCAGAGTTGGGCTTAGAGAGATGAGGCCAATCTGAGCAACAAAAGAGGTCCTCCAGAGGTGACTTGTAGGCATACCTATAGGTAGTCTAGGCTTCTCTGTTACATACATAAGCTTCACAAGAGCAAGCCTTAGGATCAAGGGCTTGTCCTGTTGATTTGGGTGTCCCTAATGTTTAACATACTATCTGGGGTTTCCATGGCGGTAAAGTTTAACAGTTCCAATAATTTTTCTCCCATCCCTCCAGGGACTTTGCCAATACTTTTTGATTATCTGTATAATATACTCTGGGATGTATCCAGGCATTATATTAAGCTATACAGGATTAAAGGACCTCATTCTTATTCTGGGCTCCCTGTGTTTGGATTGTTTAAATGCCCATCCAAACAGGTTGCATTAGATTATGTGCTACAGAAAGCCTAGGTCCTGGACTTAATAAAACGTTCTTCCTTTGGTCTCAAAGAGTAGGTGAAGTTCTAAAATACATGCAATAGCTTTCTTATCTCTGTAGTCTGAATTACCTTGATCCCAACCTGAATGGTCTCATTCTAATCTCTAAATACCAGGTTATACATATATAAAACAGCTCCTCAAAATCCAGAAATAACAATTATCACTCTGACTAAATTTGACTGCTTTAAGAGCTTACAATCTAGGCCCCAGTTTTCTTATAAGTATTTTCTAAATGAGATCATACAATATTTCCTCTTTTGTTTCTGGCTTATTTTACCTCACCAAATGACCCACAGTTTCATTCATATTGTTGTATGCCTCACAACTTTTGTTCCTTTTTGTACCAGCACTGTGTTCGTGCCTATGTTTATACCACCATTTGCCAATCTATTTCTCAGTCGGGGCATCTTTCAGCCACCTCTTTCTACGGGGCCACATGTATAATGTCCAAAGTCAACAGTCTACCAACACTCTAAATTTTAGATGATTTCATTGTCCTCAAGAGAAAGATAACCAATAAACACACCCTCACTATAGAAAAAATCCAAACCTTCACCTTACTCTTGTCCTTCCCCCATTTTGTACCACTGGTATTTCTGCGGTACTATTGATGTTTTCCTGTTAAACGTAGTCCAGAGCATGCAATATCATCCCCACCCCATATCCCAAAATTATACATTCTTTGTACAAGATTCATAACTTTGCAGTAGTTCATGCAAGAACTTATATATATTTGTAGTGTTAATTGGTAGGACACATGAGTCTATACAACCCCTTTCAATCATGATCACCTTCAATATTGTAATATTACTTATAGACCCATTAGGGAACTGCCTTCACTTCTGTCTATTCCCTTACAATTAAGTTCAACCTCATTATCAAACTATTCACCCAACTCAAGCCTCTGTGTATCTCTTCATCCACTATATTTTGTATTATAAGCCTCTGATTTTACCTTTGCCATGGTGATAAAAGTGGAATCATACAGTATCTGTCCTCTGGCTTATTTCACTCAGTATTATGTCCTCAAGGCTCATTCATCTTGTCATGTGCTTCAGGACATCATTTCGTCTTATTGCTGCATAATATTCCATCATACGTATATACCATATTTTGTTAATACACTCGTCTGTTGATGGGCACTTGGATTGTTTCCATCCCTTAGCAATTGTGGATAGTGCTACTGTGGACATTGGTGTGCAAATGTCTGTTTGTGTCACTGCTTTCAGCTCTTGTGGGTATATACTGAGTAGTGGTATTGCTGGGTCATAGGGCAACTCGATGTTTAATTTTCTGAGGAACTGCCACACTGTCTTCCATAGTAGCTGAACCATTATACATTCCCACAAGCAGTGCATAAGTGTCCGAATTTCTCCAAATCCTCTGCATCATTTGTAGTTTCTTGTTTATTTAATAGCAGCCATTCTTATAAGTGTGAGGTGGTATCTCATTGTAGTCTTGATTTACATTTCCCTTATAGCCAATGAGAATGAACATCTCTTCATGTGCTTTTGAGCCATCTGTATTTGTTCTTCAGAAAAATGCCTATTCATATCTTTAGCCTACTTTATAATTGGGTTGCTTGTTCTTTTGTTGTTGAGTTGTATGATTTTTTTATGTATACAGGATATCAAACCTTTATCTGATGTGTGATTTCTAAATATTTTCTCCCATTGAGTTTTGACAGTCGTTGGAGGCACCAAAGCATTTGATTTTGAGGAGTTCCCATTCATCTATTTTTTCTTTTGTTGCTTGTGCTTTGGGGTGTAAAGTTTAGGGAGCTACCTCCTTTTACTAGGACTTGAAGATGTTTCTCTACATTTTCTTCTAGGAGTTTTATGGTCTTATGTTTAGGTGTTTGATCCAATTTGAGTTAATTTTTGTATAGGGTGTAAGGTAAGGATCCTCTTTCATTCTTCTGGCTTTTGTTTTTGTTTTTTGTTTTTTTTTTTAATTTGCATATGGGCAGGAGGCACCAGGGATCGAACTCCAGACCTCCAGCACGGCAGGTCGGAGCTCTGCCTGCTGAGCCACGGCAGCCGCCCTCTTCTGGCTTTTGATATCCAGTTCTCTCATGCCCATTTATGAAAAAGACTGTTTTGTCCCAGTTCAGTAGATTTGGGGGCTTTGTTGAATATCAGCTTACCGTAGATTTGGTGATCTATTTCTGCACTCTTGATTCAATTCCATTGGTCAATACTTCTGTCTTTGTGCCAGTACCATGCTGTTTTGAGCACTGTGGCTTTATAGTAAGTTTTAAAATCGGGGAGTGTTAATCTTCCCACTTCATTCTTCTTTTGTAGGATGCTTTTAGCTATTCAGGGTCTCTTTCCCTACCGGATGAATGTGGTAACTAGCTTTTCCAAGTCTTCAAAGTGGGTTGATGGTATTTTGATTGGAACTACTTTGAATCTGTAGATCAATTTGAGTAGAATTGACATCTTAACTATATTTAGCCTTCCCATCCATAAGCTTTGAATGTCTTTCCACCTATTTAGATGTTCTTTGATTTTTTTAAACAATGTTATGTAGTTCTCTGTGTATAAGTCCTTTGCATCCCTAGTTAAGTTCATTCCTAGATACTTGATTCTTTTAGTTACTATTTTGAATAGAATTTTTTCCCTTATTTGACAACTAGGTTAGGTCATTGCTTGTGTATAGAAGCATTAATGATTTTTGCACATTAATTTTATAACCTGCCACCTTGCTGAATTTATTAGCTCAAGTGACTTTCTTATAGATTTCTCAGGATTTTCCAAGTATAGTCATTTGCAAATAATGAATGTTTTACTTCTTCTTTTCCAATTTAGATTATTTTTATTTCTTTTTCCTGCCTGATTGCTCTCACAAGAACTTCTAGTACAATGTGGAATAACAGTGGTGACAGAGTGCATCCTTGTTTCATTCCTGATCTTAGGGGGAAAGCTCCCAGCCTCTCACCATTGAGTATGATGCTGGCTATGGGTTTTTCATATATTCATTTATCATGTTCAGGAAGTAACCTTTGATTCCTAATTTTCAAGTGTTTTTATCAGAAAAGGATATTGAATTTTGTCAAATGCTTTTTCAGCATCAGTTGAGATGATCATGTGATTTTCCCCTTTTGATTTGTTAATCTGCAGTATTACATTAACTGATTTTCTTGTGTTGAACCATCCTTGCATTTCTGGTATAAACCCCACTTGGTCGTGGTATATAGTTCTTTTGATGTGCTGTTGGATTCAATTTGCTAGTATTTTGTTGAGAATTTTTGCATCTGTGTTCATTAGGGAGATTAGTCTGTAGTTTCCCTTTCTTGTAGCATCTTTACCCAGTTTTGGTATTAAAGTGATGTTAGCTTTATAAAATGAGGTAGGAAGTGTTCCTTTTTCCTCAATTTTTTTGAAAAGTTTGAGCAGGATTGGTGTTAGTTCTTTTGGGAATGTTTGATAAAATTCCCCTGTGAAACCATCTGACCCTGAGCCTTTCTTTGTAGGAAGATTTTTGATGATTGTTTGAATCTCTTTACTTGTGATTGATTTGTTGATATATATATTTTTTTAACTCAGTGTAGCTTGTTTGTTCCAGGAATTTTAAGTTGTCTAGTTTATTGGCATATAGTTATTCATATCATCCTCTTATGATTTTTTTTCTAAATTTCTTCAGGGTTTGTGATAATGACCCCTCATTTCTGATTTTCTTTATTTGCATCCTCTCTCATTTTTTTTTTGTCAGCCTTGCTAGTGGCCCATTGAGTTTATTGATTTTCTCAAAGAAGCAACTTTTGGTTTTATTGATTCTCTGTATGTTCTATTGTTCTCCCATTCATTTATTTCTGCTTTAATCTTTGTTATTTCTCTTCTTCTGTTTCCTTTGGGGTTAGTTTGCTGTTGTTTCTCAAGTTCCTCCAAGTGAGCAGTTAAGGCCTCAATTTTTGCTCTTTCTTCTTTTTCTAATATAGGCCTTTAGGGAAGTAAATTTCCCTCTCAGCACAGCTTTTGCTGCATCCCATAAGTCTGATATGTTGTATTCTCATTTTCATTTGTCTCCAGATAGCTTCTGATTTCTCTAGGAATTTCTTCTTTGACCCAATCAATGTTTAAGAATGTGTTATTTAATCTCCATATATTGTGAAAGTTCTTGTTCTTTGGTGGTTATTGATTTCCAGCTTTACTCCATTGTGATCAGAGAAAGTGCTTTAATAATTTCAGTGTTTTTAAATTCTTGAAAACCTGCTTTGTGCATGTGATCTATCCTGGAGAATGTTCCATAAGCACTAGAGAAGAATATATATCCTGGTGTTTTGGGGTGTAACGACCTATGCATGTCTGTTAGGGTGTAATTCATTTATTAAATTGTTTAAATTCTCTGTTTCCTTGTTGATCCTCTGTCTTGTTGTTCTGTCAATAGAGAAGAGTGGTGTTTTGAAGTCTCCTGCTATTATTGTTGAAATGTCTAGTGCTCCCTTCAGTTTTGCTAAAGTCTGTGTCGTGTACTTTGGATCTCCTTGATTGGGAGCATAAACATTGAATGATTGTTATTTCTTCTTGTTTAATTGTCCCTTTTACTAATATATATTGTCCTTCTTTGTCTCACATACTGTCTTTACACTTAAAGTCTGATATTGGTATGGTTACTCCTGCTTTCTATTGGTTACAGCTTGCATGGACCATCTTTTCCAACCCTTCACTTTCAATTTATTTGTATGCTTGTGTCTAAGATGAGTCTCTTATAATCATCATATAGCTGGATTTTTAACCCGTTCTGCCAATCTGTGTCTTTTAATTGGTATGTTTAGTCCATTAAACATTCAAAGTTGTTACTATAAAGCCATTTCTTGAATCTACCATCTTATCCTTTGGATTTTATTTGTCAAATCTATATCTTTTCCTTCATTGTCTTTTTACCCTAGGTTATCCTTATTGGCTCTCTTCACTCTAGACCTCCCTCTCCTGTCTTTTTTTTTTTCAGCAGCAGAACTTCCTTTAGTATTTCTTGTTGACATATCCTCTTACTCTTTGTTTGTCTGTGAAAATTTTAGTCTCTCCTTCAGTTTTGAAGGACAATTTGGCTGGGTACAGAATTACTGGCTGAAAGTCTTTCTCTTTCAGCATCTTAAATATATCATATCACTGCCTTCTCACCTCCATAGTGCCAGCTGAGTAGTCCGAACTCAGTCTTATGTGGTTTCCTTTGTATATAGTAGATAGTTTTTCTCTTGCAGTTCATAATTTTCTGTTTCTCTTCAATATTTGACAGACTGAGTAGTATGTGTTTTGGGTTAGGCTTATTTGGATTTATTCTATCTGGAGTTCGTTGGGCTTCTTTGATTTGCCTATTTCTCTCTTTTATAAAGGTTGAGAAGTTTCCCCCCATTATATTCTCCAGTAATCCTCCTAGCCCTTTACTCTTTTCTGCTCCTGCTGGGACACTGATGATTCTTATATTTGTGCACTTTTTTTTGTCCATCATTTCCCTGAGATCCAATTCAAATTTTTTCATCTTTTTTTGTCATTTGCTCTTTCGTGTGTTCAATATCAGTTGTCCTGTCCTTTAGTTTGTTTAGCCTTTCTTCTGCCTCTTCAAATCTGCTGTTGTCTGTCTCTAGTATATTTTTTATTTGGTTTACAGCCTCTTCAATCTCTATGATATCTGCTATTTTTCTAGTTAGTCTTTCAGATTCCTCTTTATGTTCTTCTAGTGTCTTCTTGATCTCTTTTATGTCATTAGCCAACTGTTCTAGTTTGCTAGCTGCTGGAATGCAATATACCAGAAATAAAATTTCTATTTTTAAAAGGGGAATTTAATAAGTTGCTAGTTTACAGTTCTAAGCTGAGAAAATGTCCCATTTAAAAAATGTGAAATGTCTAATCTAAGGCATCCAGGAAAGATACCTTGGTTCAAGAAGACCAGTGAAGTTCAGGGTTTCTCTCTCAGGTGAGAAGACACATGGTGAACACGGTCAGGCTTACTCTCTCATCTGGAAAGGCCCATGGTGAACACAGTATCATCTGCTAGCTTTCTCTCCTGGCTTCCCCTTTCATGACGCTCCCTGGGGGGCATTTTCTTTCTTTATCTCCAAAGCTTGCTGGCTGGTGGACTCTGCTTCTTGTGGCTGTGTCGTTCTGCTCTGCTCTCTCAGAATCTCCTTCATTCTCCAGAATGTTTCGTCTTTTATAGGACTCCAGAAATTTATCAAGACCCACCCAAGTGGGTGGAGACATGTCACCTAATCCAGCTTAACAACCACTCTTGACTAAATCAAATCATCCAGGGAGATGATCTGATTACAGTTTCAAATATACAGTATTGAATAGGGATTACTCTACCTTTATGAAATGGGATTTTGATTAAAACATGCATTTCTAGGGGGCATATTTCCTTTCAAACCAGCACACCAACCCACTGATTTTATTTAGTAAAGTTATATAAACATCTTTGATTAGTTATTCCAATGTCTTTGTCTCCTCTGGTGTTTTAAGATGGTCATTAGACTTGGCTGTCTGCAGCTTCGTATGGGTAGTGACCTTCTGTTGTCTTTGCGGCATGTAACTATCTTGATAGAATTACTGTGGATGTTGATTTCTTTAGTAGTCTAAAACTTTGTATTTGCCAGACAGGAGTGGAGCAGGATGCAGGGTGTGAGTGGGACACAACAGTGTGGGGACAGGCTGCGGTGCGGGTGTAGGCACAGGCCTGGGACTCTACATTGGTGCCTGTTGAGCATGGGGTGTGGTGTTGTGGTCATGTGGTGTTCACGGGTTGTGAGAGCAAGGTGCAGTTCAGGCAGGCCTTGGAGTTCAGGAGCAGGATGCAGCATGGGGGACACAGAGTAGGGCGTGGCAGAAGGTGGATGGGGGCTTTGAGCAGATGCACAGGGGCTGATATGTGGGCAGAATGTGGGTGGATGCATGAAGCATATGGGTATGGTTGCCAGGCTGTGGGTACAGGGAACAGAAGTCAGGGCACAGGGAGGTTGGGGCACAGGTGTGTCCTTGCGCAAGGGAATGGGTCCAGGGGGGCTGGGATACAGATGTATGGGTGTGTAGGGGCACGGCACAGGTCACAGAGGTTGCAGGACTTGTGTCGCGTGTGTGATGATGGGTGGGCTGAGCCGTGACAGGTCTGTAGGTGCAGAGGTGGGTGGGGTAGAGGTGCCTGCTAGTGCAGGGCAGAGGCTATGTAACACAGATGTGCCTGAAAGTACCTGCCAGGTGTGGGAGAAGAGCACTTGTGCTGTGGGGTGGGGCAAGGTCGTGCGTGTGTGAGGGGCAAGGGGAGTGGGGTGCAGGGGTCAAGAGGTCCATGGGCAGAGCTCAAGGGCAGCGTGGTGGGATTGTGCCTGCGTGGCCTGGGGCTGGTGTGGCCCAGATGTGCATGTTAGCACTTGCCCAGAGTTGAGGAGCATGGCATGAGTGGACACATGTGTGTGCATGTATCTAGGGGGCTGGATGCTGATGTGTGCTGTATTAGTTAGGGTTCTCTAGAGAAACAGAATCAACAGGGAACACTCGCAAATATAAAATTTATAAAAGTGTCTCACATGACCATGGGAACGCAGAGTCCAAAATAAGCAAGGCAGGCTGTGAAGCCGAAGATTCCGATGGAGGGTCTGGATGAACTCCACGGAAGAGGCTCACCAGCTGAAGCGGGAAGAGTCTGTCTCTTCTGAATCCTCCTTAACAGGCTTCCCTTGAGTAGATTAAGCATCACTCATTGCAGAAGACACTCCCTTTGGCTGATTACAAATGGAATCAGCTGTGGATGCAGCTGATGTGATCATGATCTAATTCTATGAAATGTCCTCATTGCAACAGACAGGCCAGCACTTGCCCAACCAGACAAACAGGTACCACCACGTGGCCAAGCTGACACATGAACCTGACCATGATATGCGCCTACACCAAGCTCAGGGTGCGCCCGCGTGGAGTTGTGCGGCTGTATGGACTGGGCGCAGGCATGGCCTGGATATGCTCCTTTGGAGCAGGGGTGAACTCAACCTACCCTGTTCTGCCATCTTCCCGGGATCCTTCCACCATCACCTTTCATCTTTCTGTCACTCTGTAGGGGTATTTGGGCTATGCCTGTTTTAACTTTTTCCCATTGCCTGTTAATATCAGAAATTTTCATAATCACTCCTCACCCCTGGCACATCATTTTGCAGGCAGAGTTTTGAAGTTCTTCTTTTTCTTAAAGTGTACTTTCTACATCTGTGATATTCAGGCAAGGCAGAAGCACAGATAAGCCACTGGGAAACCATTGAATGGAAATAGTGCCTTCCTCAGGGACGTGGTTTCCGTGGGTTGGCTGTGTCTGTGGCAGCAGCTCTGGCTTGTTGGGGCAAGAGAGCAGCCTTGGAAGAGAGTGGGGTGAGCTGGGGGAGATGGCGTCAGCGGTGATCTGGGTGGTTAGACCTCTCAAGCTGTGAAAATTAAGTGTTGGTGATTTCCTGGCTGCGGCAGTCTTCTTTGGTGTGGCTCCTGGTCTCCATAACCAGAGGTCCACAAATAAGCAGACGGGGGTACGGGGAAGAAGAGGGGTGAGCTGTGGGGACATGCAGAACACTGCGTCTTCTCTGTGCCCCGTTTGCTCTCTGGCTTTGCTTTGGGAACTTGGAGTTTGGGTGGAGGGAGCAGTTTTTCTGGATGGGTTTGATGTCATGATGGGAATGGTCCATTCCAGTCTTCCTGACTTTGGGTGGTGGATGAAGGACCTTGAGTCAGTGCTTAGTGCTCTCGTGAGGGGCTCTGCACAAGCTGTGAGCATTCCTAGAACCCTTGTCTAAAAAAGTAAATTGCACATTTGCTGGCCGTTATTCTGTGAATTGACTTGGTAAAATGATTCCCGTTTAATAAGTTACATATTTTGAACAAGCTAGAAGAAGGGGCTTAAAAGCCTTGCATCACGCCTAGCACGCAGGCCTGGGGCTTTCCCCACACCCACAAAGGCTCATGTTCATTGTAGCGGGTATTGACTCATCTTTTCTCCTTTTGCTCAGTTAATTTTTGATGCTGTCTCTTTTGGCTGTTCCTGAATGAGTGAAGAGGCTTCCTTTTTTACATTTTTGCATACTGGCATGTCTGGAGTCAGATTTGACAGGACTTCCATTCGTGAGCACTTATTATCTGTGCCCCATATGCTGAGCCCTGGGCTGGGTGTCTGTTTGTTACCTCATCTAAGTCTCTCCTCAATGGTGCAAGATTGAGATTCATTCCATTTGCAGTCAGAAGTTCTGAAACTCAGCAAGTTTAAATAATGTGCTCAAGGTTAAACATTTAGTGAATGGTAGAACACATATTCGAAACATTTCAGTTCAACTCCAAATCCATGCTCTTTTTAAGGCTGTGGGGTCTTAAGAACTTTGCTGTGTTAGTGTCGTATTATTTCACATAGAATCTAAAACTGTTTTCTTTTTAATTAGACTCTTTTTCCAGACATTGTTATCCTTCTTGCCCTCTCAGTCAATTTCAACATTGTTCCGCCTCTGCACAAATCAAGATTCTTTTCTTTCTATTTCAGATATATAGTATTAAAACACACTATTTCCAGCACAGTGCAAGACACTACTGAGTATACAAAAAATAAATGAGATATTGCTGATAACCTGAGGAGCTTCCAGTTTAATGGTAAAAGGGTGAGCTGATGAGACTTGTACTCAAATGTTTATAATACAAGGCAGACTAAAGGCACCATTATTGAGATACAACCCATGACAGGAATTTCCAAGAAGGAGAAAGCAACCACAGAAGTCTGTTCTCTGTGGGTTTTGGTTGAGGTTTGGTGTTCTTTGCTGTGGTATTTATGGGGAGTGGGAAGTAAAGAGAAATGTTGGCCTCGTTTCAGTGGTTCAGAGTTACTAACTGCTTTTTTGCACGAAGAGCTTACTTTTGGTGAAATATAATAATCAGTGTAGAAGATGACCTGTGCAGGAAGGGAGGGTGCAGACTCTGATTTTACTGACGTTTCCTCCAGGCTGTGACAGCGATGATAACTTCTAACCAAGAGTTGTTTTTCCTTAAAAGTTCCATCCCTCTCACCACAGTTACTTTCATTCTGATGACCAACAAGTGATTCATTCAATTTTATGCTAAATATGTGGAATTTATTGAGTTGGGATATGCAATGATGCACTGAAACTTATTTTCTAGATTAGAAAATAAGATGTCTCTAAATGGAAGGAGATGACAAAAATCATTAGAGAAGTACATCGTAGCTTTTGAGGGGAAGAAGAGGAATCCTCATAGAGGAATCAGGCAAGAGTGCATAAAGGAGGTTGTAGTTGCCATTAAAAGCTGACCTCTGTTAATTGCTAAGCAGGTAGCCGGTTACTACTGTCTTAACCATAAGTTAACTTACTTAATTATCACAAAAGCCCTATGAGCTTCATTTCCTGGTGCCTACTCATGCAAACAAAACAAAACAAAGCAAAACCCTATGAGCTAGACACTGTTTCTCCCATTTTTCTGGATAGGGCAACTAAAGCCCAGAGAAGGCAAATAACTTGCTAGTAAGTGGATTACAGTTTGGCTGCAGACAATGGCCATTTAACCTCACAGCTCTAGACTTCACCAGGCGGCACCGAAAAGGATGGATAGAAGTTAGCTTTCCCACACAGAGCTAACAGGACAAGGAGAGAGAGAGCAGTGGGAAAGGGCTAGCGAGAGCCTGGAGAATAAGAGCACTGTAATTCAAAAAGCCTGGAGGATGAAGAGAAGTAATTGTAAGTAATGAAAAGGGGAGGTTGGAATGGTAGCTGAGAGTCTGGCCAAGGATGCCAATAAAAGTTGTCTAAAGAGGTTGTGCTTTGCTGTTTTAAATTTTTAACTTTTTATTGTAGTAGCATATATACAACTCAAAATTTTCCATTCAAATTACTTTCAAGTACACAATTCAGTCGTGTTAATTACACTCACAATATTGTGCTGCTGTCACCAATATCCATTAGCCCAACTTTTTCACCACCAAAAGCAGAGACTCTGTACCCATTAAGTAATAACTGCCTCTACCCTTCTTGCCCCTGTGCACCCCCTACTAACTTAAAATCTACTCTTGGTCTCTGTGAAATTTGCTTCCTCTAGGTTTTTCAAGTGGGATCATACAATATTTGTCTTTTTGTGTGTGTGGTTTATTTCAGTCACTGTGCTGTCTCCACGTTTCATCCATGTTGTAGCGGGACTCAGAACTTCATTCCTTTTTAAGGCTGAATAATATTCCATCGTATGTGTACACCACATTTTTGTTTTTCCGTTCGTTGGGTTGGTTGCTTCCATCTTTTGGCTATAGTGAATAATGCTGCTGCAGACATTGGCATACAAATAGCTGTTTGAGCCCCTGCCTTCAATTATTTCTTTCTTTGCTTTTTATCACTGACAGTTTTTGAAAAAAAAAATTAAGACATGAGTATGTCTTTTGAGGGGGACCTGATCTAATCCCCACTGCTGTAGAAAACCTTAAGACTTACAGTATCGACAGTAAATCTGTGCATAGTTGCAAGCAGTCTTCACCAGTTTGATCAGCCATGTGATTAGAGGAGACTATTAAATTGAGAAAGGTACTATTCAGAGTAAAAGTTTGCCTACTGAACAATTAAACAGTTAAACCACAGATGGTTAGAGAGGTTTCCAGTGTACCTAGCTAACATTTATTAATGATAATAATGAATTTATGTTTTTAAAGCTTGACAGTTAGCTTTAAAATAAACCACTCACATCTCTGTCTCAGTGCTTTTTCGCCCTTGGTGGGCCAGGCCTGGGAACAGAAATCTGTATGCATTTGATGGAAGGAATAATTTTATGATGCATGGCTTCACTTGTGTGGTATCTTATGCTCACTTGTCATTTGTCTTCCTGTATGCTGTGTGGGGAAATATACCACAGAGGTTTGGATTAAAGACATCAAGTATATAATACTTTATGGAGTTACATTTGTGGTGTGTGGTGAATATTAGTCTGGATCCAATCCATATAAAAGCTCAACAAAAACAGCAAAATAAAAACAATAACAAAATGCAACAAAAATCCATGTAACACATTTTATTTATTTATTATTTTATTTCTTAATTTTCTCATTAAACGATTTTATTAGCTCTGCAAAAGCAAGCCCTCAAAAACTTGGCTAAAAACACATGCTTGGAAATCTTTAGTAAAAGACGAAAGATTTAGATGCTCTGAGGAGAAACCAGAGTATCATCCAACACATTTTTAAATGAAAAAGAATTTTGGCAATAAGTTAAAGAATGAAACAATATCACATGGTTTGTTAGCCCTTCACCACCAACAGCTGCGTTTTCTTTGAAATCTATGAAATTGGTTAATTGATATTAAAGAAAGCTCATTACACCAAGCAAATAAAAAAAAAAGCTATTCACCTTTGAAAGATAGCTTTTTCATTACAGAAACAACAGAAAAGGACTTAGGAAACTAATGAAAGAACATAAAAATGCAAATTACTGCAGCTAATTGGTTGTGTCTTCAAACACATTCTGAATTATTAATTCATAAAAGGATAAATCTTTCCCTTTAAACATAAGATAAAGAAAATTTTAAGATAAGGAAAATGGTATTCCCCCTCACCTTCAGAGAAATGCAGCAGAGAAGGAATTGAGAGAATTTGAAGCATGAGAAGGACTCAACACACCATTGCTGGTTTTGAAGATGGAGGGACCCCTGAGCCAAGGATTGCAGGTTGCCCCTAGCAGCTGAGAACAACTGCTTCCCAGCAACCCACAATGACCCCAAATGAGTACACATCTGATACAGTAGTTTCAAAATACATGAAGTAAAAAATGACAGAACTAAAAGGAGAACTAGTTGGAGATTTTAATAGTCTCTTTCTCAGCAAATACAGAAAAATCAGTGAGGATATAGAATACTTCAGCAACACTGTGAACCAACTTGCCCTGTTTGACATTTATGGAACTCTCCATTCCCAGACAAATAACGCACATTCTTTTCAAGTGTACAGGGATTATTCACCAACATAAATCATATTCTGAGCTATAAAACACACCTCAATACATTTAGAAGGTTTGAAATTATACAAAGATTTTCTCTGACTATAGTGGAATTGGACTAGAAATTAATGGCAGGAAAATGTCTGGAAGGTTTGGAAATGAAATTTCAAAATGAATATTTTGAAATGAAACAAAACATTTCTAAATAACACAAATATCAAAGAAGAAATCACAATTGAAAATAAAAAATACTTTGAACTGGGTGAAAACAAAAATACAACTTATCAAAACTTGTGTGGTGCAGATAAAGCTGTGTTTTTGTAATTTATATTTTCAGTTTTTAACTGCGATAACATATATTCAATACAAATTTCCCATTCAACGATTCACATGAGTACAAATCAGTGACATTAATTACATACATAATGTTTTGTTGTCATCACCACCATCCATTGCCAAATCTTTTCTATTACCCTAAACAGAATTAAGCGATAATTCCTCATCATCTTCCCTCCCCAGCTCCTGATAGCCTCTCATCTACTTTCTGTCTATGAATATGTTTATTCTTATGCAATATATGTCCTTTTGTGTCTGACTTATTTTACCTAGCACATGTCTTCAAGGTTCATACGTTTTGCATTTTTCAGAACTTCATTCCTTTTAATGGCTGAATAATATATGTATGCACCACGTTTTGTTTACCCATCCATCTGTGGTATCTGCTTGGTTTGCTTCCATCTTTGGCTATTGTTTCCCCCTTTGGATTTTTTTTTTTAAAGCAGTGTTTTGAGAGAAATTTATAGGACTGAACGCTTATGTTATACAAGAAGAAAAATAGAGAAACAACTCTCTAAGTTCCCAGGATAAGGAACTAGAAAAGGAAGAGAAAATTAAATTTTAAGCAAGCAAATGGAGGGAAATAATAAAAAGTAGAAATCAAGAAAACAGAAACAGAAAAATTTTAATAAAATTGATAAAATTCTAGCCAGACTGATCAAGAAAAAAAAATTGAGAAGACACAAATGACTGATATGAAGAATGTAGGGGGGAATCACTATATATTCCATATATATATATATATATATATATATATATATATATATATATATATGAAGGATATCAAGGAAGTGTTATGAATAACTTCTTGCCAATAAATTTAACAGCTTGAATGAAACAGACACATTCCTCAAAAGGCACAAACTAACAAAGTTCATTCAAGAAGAAACACATGACTTTTGAAGAACCTTCTATCTATAAAATAAATTGCATTCCTAATTAAAAACTGTCCCCTAAGAAGACTCTAGGCCCACATGGCTTCCCTGGTGCTTTCTGGAAGCTTCGGTTAAGGTTTGGCCCGATTGAATTGCGATGGGCCTTAATCCTGTACTGGAGGTCTTATAGAGAGACCTCAGAGGAGAAAGACAGAGATGCAGCCAGAAGCTGAAGTCAGCACGAGCTGGAAGAGAAAGGAGAAACCAGGAGAGGTCACCACACACACTGCCATGTGACAAGAATGCCAGGACCTAGGGTCACCAGCAGTCAGCCCCGAATGCCGGTGTCTTGTGGGAGAGAGTGCTGTCTCGATTATGCCTTGGTTTGTACTTCTCCTAACCCCAGGACTGTGAGCCAATGGATGCTCATTGTGTAAGCCGATGCATTGCATGATATTCGTTTTAGCAGCCAGGAAGTGAAAACATAGTTTACTTTAACAGACAATGAAACAAGAATCATATGATCATTGCAAATAAGTTATTGAGAAAATTTAACATTCTTCACGTTTAAAAAACCTCTGGGAACATATTGGATATAAGAGAGTTTGTTCAACCTGATGAAGGGCATCAACAAAAATTCTACTGGTAATATTCTTTTTTTTATTAAAAAATTTATTTTCAGTTGGAAATTATTATTGCTTTTAAGGGTATTTTTATTTATAAAACTTAACATACAATCATATACATATTCTTGTGGTAATGTCATTCTTTTTTGTTTTTTTTTTTTGCTGTATGGCAGGGTCACCTTTCATTATTTTTCCATGTGAGTGTCCCGTGATTGCAGTACCATTTGTTGAATACTTGTTTGTTTGGTTTTTGCTTGCTTGTTTGTTTTTTGGGGAAATGCATGGACCAGAAATAGAACCTGGGTCTCCGGCATGGCAGATGAGAATGCTACCACTGAACTACCCTTGCACCCCCAGGTAGTATTGTTCTTAATGGTGAAAAATTTAATAATAAATTTGAGTATAAGGCAGAGATGTCCACTCTTTTGAATTTTATCCATTCCCAGTGCCATGAGAAAAGAAAAAAGGATCTAAAGGCTTTAAGTTTTGGAAAGGAAGAAATAAAACTGTTTATTCTTAGATGACATGATCATCTATTTAAGGAAACTTAAGGTCTCTATCAAATGCTATAAGAACCAATAAGTAGGTTTAGCAAGATCATGGAATACAAGGCCAATATTTGATGATTTAAATTTTATATGTGATAGCAAAGAGTAATCAGAAATTGAAATTTAAAAAACAACCCCATTTAATATAGCATCCCAAAGCATGAAATCCTTAGGGATATATTTAACAAAATATGTGCTACAACTGTAGACCTTAAAACATCAGTAAGGAAATTAAAAATTACCTAAAGAAATGAAAGAATATAACCTACTAATGAATCAGAAGTCCAGTATTGTTAAAATGTCAATTATCTCCAAACTGATCTATGGATTTAATGCAATCCTAATAAAAATCCAACAGGATTTTTTTGGGGAGGGTGTTTGGGAGAGATTAGAAATTGACAAGCTAAATTCTAAAATTTTTAGAATCATAAATTCATGGAAAAGTAAGGGGACTAGAATGGCCAAATAAATTTTGAAAAAGAAGAACAAAGTTGGAGGACTCATACTACCTGGTTTCATGACATAACATAAAAATACAGTTACCTAGAGAGTATGTATTGGCAAAAGGATAGAAACAGATTATTGGAACAGAACAGAAAGTTGAAAAACAGACCCATATGGATATAGTTAATTGATTTCTGATAAAGATGTCAAAGTAATTCAATGGAGCAAAAGATAGTCTCCAACAAATTGTGCTGGAAAAATTGGATGTTTATATGGGGAAAAATGAACTTCAACCCTCAACTCACACCATATACAAAAAAATTCAAAATGTAACACAAGAGCTGAAAGTATGCAAATGCTAGAAGAAAGCATAGCTAAAATCTTTTTGACCTTAAGTTAGAAAACATTTTCTTAGGTAATTCACAAAAAACAGGAGCCATAAAGAAAAAAATGGGTAAAATTTAGACTTGATCTTGAAATGACAACTAAGAAAGTGAAATTACAAATCACAAACAGAAGAAAATATTTATAAAAGCATATGCAAAAAAGGACTTCTACTCAGAACATATAGAATTTGTATAACTCCATAATAAGAAAAGTCAATAAAGAAGAGGAAAATGCCTTAGCAGAAAGATTTTGCTGAAAAAGATCAATGAATAAATAACCAATAAGTCCATGAAAGTATGCTTAACATCTTTAATCGTAAGGGGAATAAAAATGAAAACTATGATATATGTGGTAGCTTGAAGCTATAACGTTTCCCAGAAAATGTCATATTCTTTTTTTCTGTCTTTTTAATATGTTTTTTATTATGGAATGTAGCATATGTACAAAGAAAAGAAGAAGAAGCAATGATTTTCAACGAACACTTCAACAAGTAGCTACAGAACAGATTTCAGAGTTTGTTATGGGTTACCATTCCACTATCTCAGATATTTGCTGCTAGCTACTCCAAAAACACTGGAGGCTGGGAGAAATGTTAATGTAGTGATTCAGCAGTCATACTTGTTTGTTAAATCCTGTTTTCTCTGTTATACCTCCTCCTCTTCTTTAGCTCCTTCTAATCTACAGGATCTTTAGGCAATGCCCAGTCTGAGTTTTTCATGTTGAGAAGGAGTATCAGCACTAAAGCATAGGGGGTAATTGTTTATAATCTAGGAAAGGCTGGTCCCTCTGAGTTTCAGGATTTATCTGGCCTAGGAACCCTCTGGAAATGATAGGTTCCAGGAAAGCAAACTTAGTACATGAAACTTTTATAGAGTCTCAGTTAGAGCCTTAGGGGTTCTTAAGAGTTAGCAGGCATGATGCTGGATAGGGTTTAGCAAACCATGGCACGCTTTTTAAATCCATTCCTATGGGTGTAGATTTACTATGGGTGGGACCTCTTGGTTAGGTTATTTCAGTGGAGGAGGGCTCCAAGGTGGGTCTAATCCTCTTCCTGGAGTCCTTTATACACAAAAAAGAAGAGATGAAAATCAGAGAAGCTCATGGAAAAGGCCACAGAGAAGCCGAGAACCAAGGCCACACCCAGGGAAGCTAGGAGAGACAGAAGCTAAAGAGAGAGACAGGTAGCCAGAAGCTGGAAGCAGCAAAATCCAGGCTGAAGAGCCCGCAGACCCCGGCCATATGCCTTCCCATGCTACAGAAGGGCTCCAGATGCTGGCAGCCTGTCTTCAGAGTCCAGGTATCATCCTGTGGATGCCTTGAGTTTGGACATTTTCATGGCCTAAGAACTGTAATTGTACATTAAGAAGTCCCCACTGTAAAAGCCAACCCACTTCTGGTGACAGCTTTGCCAAACCCAAACTATATGTCACTATACACCCACGAGAATGGCTAAAATTTAAGAGAGACTGACCATGTCAGCTATTGGTGAGAGTATGGAAAAACTGGAGCTCTGAAACATGAGAATACAAAGTGGGAAACAGTTTGGCAGTTTCTTTTAAACATACACTTAGCAGTAGACACAGCACTGCTACTCCTACGTATTTACCTGAGAGAAATGAATACATTCATCCCTACAAAGCTCCATATGTGACTGTTGATGGCAATTAATTTCCCTGATAGCCCCAAACTGGAAACAACCCATATGTCTATCAACTGGTAAATGGATAAGTATATGGTGTTACAGCTATACAGTTACAAAAGCAAATACTCAGCGGCACAGATGAATCTCAAAAGCATTGTGCAAAGTCAAAGAAGCCTTGAAACAAAAGACTTCATGTTATATGACTCTATTTATATGACAAAACTGTAGTGATTCCAGCCACTTATGGTGGGGAAGTGGGGATTGATTGCGAACGGGCCTGAGGCAACTTTTGGGGTAATGGAAATATTCTGTATTTTGATTGTGTTGGTAGTTACTAGACTATACACATTTGAACTGCATATTTTAAATGGGTGAATATTTTTTAGTACAAATTATTCTTCAATAGAACTGACTTAAAATCTGCTTAAATGTGCCTGTTTGAACGTATTATGTACCCTAGTAAAGCTATGTTTTGATCCTGATCCAATCTTGTGGAGATAGCCATTTCTTTTAATCCTAATTTAATATTGCATTATAGAGCAGAAATTTTTATTAGATTATCTCCACAAAGATGTGACACACTCAGTTGTGGGTGTGACCTTTTGATTAGATGGAGATGTGGCTCCACCCATTCCAGGTGGGTCTTGATTATTTTACTGGAGCCCTTTAAAAGAGAAAACATTTCAGAGAGGACAGAGCCGAAAGAGAGAGCAGATGTAGATGCCTGGAGAACAGTTGCTTCAGAGAACAGAGACACAAATGTTTGGAAAATCTTGGAGCCCAGCAGATGTTGCCCTGTGCCTTCCCATGAGATGTTAAGCAAGCCAGAAGCTGGAGAGAACCAAGGGAAGGAAAGAGATGGGAGCCAGCTCCAGAGAAGCAAAGTGAGGAACCCCCACAGGAACAGAGGTTGAAAGCAACAGAGCCCAGGAGCAAGGGACCAGCAGGTGCCAGCCACGTGTCTTCTCAGCTGACAGAGGTGTTTCAGACCCATCAGCCTTTCTTGAATTATGGCGTGCTTCCCTGGATGCCTTAGTTTGGATATTTTCATAGACTTAGAACTGTAAACTTGTACCTTATTAAATTCCCCTTTTAAAAGCCATTCTATTTCTGGTGTTTTGCATTCTGGCAGTTTAACAGACTAATACAGATGTCCTCTCATTTTACGATAAAATCAAAATATTTATTCTCTTTCAATGATTTTGGCCTTTTGTTCCTCAAAGCAGCTAAGCTCATTCTACCTTTGTGCCTTTAACCTGGCTCTTTTGTCTTCCTGGAAATTTCTTCCTCCAGATACTTGAATCACTAACTATTTCAGAAGTCAGCATCTCAGAGTGACGTTTCCTATTTTTGGTGTCTCTGGTTGACTTCCCTTCTCCCTCAAATTAAACTCTATCTCATTACCCTGTTCTTTTTTCTTCATAGCACTTAGCACTACTAGGATGGTTTTATTTATATATTTATTTGCTTCTTTGTTTAATTTGTCTTTTTCCTTACTAATCTTCAAGTTTCTGAAGGAGGGAATGGAGACTGTCAATTGGATTCACTGTCAGTTGGATTCACTACCCCAAGCCAGGGCCAGTGGCTGGCTTATTAAAGTTATTCAATAAATATTTGTTGAATGAATGAATAAATAAATGAATAGCAAGAACTTAATAAATGTTTGTTGACTGGATGACTGACTGAAAGCTACCCCGTAATTGTAAAACATCAGCTTTATGTCTAATGGAATCATTAAGGTGCTGACAAAGTAGATCAATGACCCTAATGGAGTATATCCTTAAAACATACAATCCATCACTGGGCGTTTAGTAAAGTCTTTCCATGTGAATGGCACTGAGCTATATGTGGCAGTCATTTATTTTGATGGAGACGTTCTGTCAATCATTTTCACCCATTGTTCAAACTTTCTCAAATGAATAATTTTCAGGGAAAAGTCTTCATAGTTCTCACCTCTGCAAGAAACCTATAGGAAGTTTAGAAACAAGTTATTTTGGTCCAAAGAATTGATTTTTTTTCTTTCTTATGTATGAATTTTGTTCAACAAGTTGCTAGGAGTGTTTTATAGATATCTTTGCTAGATTTGAGAAATTCTGAATGCAAACATTCCTTTTCTCCTGGTACAGTAAAAACATACTTCCTTTTTGTTCATAGATATATTCTAAAAACTGATAACATAGCATGCTCTATTTCTAGGAACAGTGAGTGTGGCCCTGCCTCGGGCCTCTCCAGCTGGATGAGAAACAATCACTCTGCTGGCACTGGTTATCATTTGACAGTGCTTATTATTAATTAATATTAATATTATGAATTAATCTGTACATATCTTTTTTTACATTTTCATGTTGATTTTTAAAACCTTTTTCTTTATTGTGAAATATAACATATATACAGAAAAGCAATAAATTCCAAAGTACATTGTAACTAGTGGTTAGAGAACAGATTTCAGAGTTCGGTATGGGTTACTGTTCTACAATTTTAGGTTTTTCCTTGTAGCTGCTCTAAGACACTGGTGGCAAAAAAAATATCAATATAATGATTCAGCAGTCATCTCATTTGTTAAATCCTATTTTCTGTGTGTTACTCCTCCTTCTCCTTTAATCCTGTCCCAATCTTTAGGGGTATTTGGGTTTTGCCCGTTCTAACTTTTTCATGTTAGAAAGGGGTGTCGATAATATGAGATGGGGGATGGAACTAGTTGATGTTCTTAGAGAGGCTGAATTTATCTGGCCTAGGAACCATCTGCAGTTTGTCGTTTTCTGGAAGGTGTTCTTAGTGTGTGAATCTTTTGTAGAATCTCAGATAGAGCCCTAGATGTTCTTTAGGTTAACAGGGATGGTTTTGGTTGGGGTTGGGCAAAGTGTGGTAGTTAGCAATATCTTGCTGAAGCTTGCATGAGAATAGCCTCTTGACTCTATTTGTACTCTCGTAGCCACTGATCCCTTATTTTGTTACATTTCTTTTCCCCTTTCTGGTCAGGAAGTTGTTGTTGATCCCACAGTGTCAGGCTCATCCCTGGGATTCACGTCCCATGTTGCCAGGGAGACTTTCACCCTTGGATGTCATGTCCCATGTGTGTGTGTGGTGGGGGGGAAATGATTTTACTTGCAAAGTTGGGCTTGTAGAGAGGGAGAGGCCACATCTGAGTAACAAAAAAGGTTTTCTGGAAGCTAGAAGGCATAGCTATAGGTAGGCTTAGCTTCTCCACTACGTAAATAAGCTTCATAAGAGCAAGCCTCAAGGTCAAGGGCTTGGCCTATTGACTTTGGGGTCTCTGATGTTTGAGACAGTATCAGGGGGCACAGGTGGGCAGGGTGCAGGGTAGGTGGGCTGTGGAGGTGTATAGGGACAAGGTGTGGGGTCACGGGGCCGTGTGCAAGAGGCATGGTGTGGGGTGTGGGGTGCAGCATGAGGCATGGCTTGCTTCCTCATCCCCACCTCCCTGTCTGTGCACTCCTGAGGGCTCCAGGCCTCCATATGGAAAGGGGAGTGGTAGGCCCTGTGCATTAGCTGGAGGGTCTCATGAGCAGGGAAAGCACGTTTACTGGCTTCCTGGGTCCCCAGGGGAGCTCCAGGCTGTGTTGCGGAATGGAGCTGATAGCCCAAGCTAGCTGCGGGGCAGGCACTTTCCTGGGTGCAGCCCCTTGACCCGGCGGAGTCCCGACGGAGCCCACTTGCTCTGTTCTCTGTGACCCAATCCCCACCGTTTTCACCCAGGACGCCTTATAATGTAGGAGACCCTCCCAGGTCACTCGCACCCTGGAACTGCTGGCCTGGCCATTTTTCTTTCACTTCTCCAGTCGTTCCTTGGAGCGTGGGTGAACTCCCCTGTCCTGTTCCGCTGTCTTCCTGGAGGTCTTCTACACATCGGTTTTTATTTGTGAAGCAACTTGAACCCAGATTATAAAATCCTGTAGGGACCTAATCGAATAAACTTAAAGAAAGTACTTAAAGTTAGAGGAGCGACAGTACTGACAGGAAACTCCGACATACATATGTGGGGGAAAACAACTCTTTTTTATGATGCCTGTGGTTTGGTATCGATTGTAGGAACCTATATTGTTTATTATTATTTTTTAAAATTTTGCTTTTGATGGGCATTTTAGGTCAACCAGATCAGAACGGGGAAAGCCTCTTCCTGAAGCCTCTTCACTGCAGCGACATCTCTCCTTTCTGGAAGGCGAGGGTGAAGTGGAGGTAAGCCATGTTGGAGGCAGAGTGTTGGCAGAGAGGGTTCGGCTATGCTGACTGTCTGTCATCTCCGCTCCAGATCGCACCTCTCCTCTTCTCCCCGAAGTCACCCTAGGACTGACATCTTGTAAAGTAGCACCAGGTCAGGGGAAGTGACAGTAATTCAGCAACTTCGCGTACAGGTTATGGTTGGTCATTTAGTGACCTGAAGTATCAAACCTTGATCTTAAATGCTTGGCCATAATTCCTATTATTTTGGTTTGCTGCAGCATCTGGAGTTTAGCTTCATTTAGTATCAGTTGAAGAGAAACAGATGCATGCTTTCATTTAATAATTAGCATGTGGTTAGTTTGAAATGGAATAATCTGTGCCATTGTCTTTTCTTTCTTTTTAAATTACAAAATAGCATGTTTTGGTTATGTTTTTTATGTTGAGCCCTCTATAGTGTGCATTTTTAACATTTTGATGCACAGTGTTCTTAGTTCTAAAATTTGTAGGAAAATTAATCCTCCTCTTACCCTTTCAAGCAATCTTCTCCCGTCTCCTGAACTTGTGTAATGACCAAGACCCAAGGTGAAGGAAATAATAGTGAAAGTCCCTGCCATTATTTCATATAGCACCCCAAACCAAACACTGGCTTATCAGGGCACCCCTCTGGAGTAGCACTGCTAACGCGTTTTGCTTTGTGACCTTGACTGGAGGAGTTTCTTTAACTTTGGATTTATGAAGAAACCAGAAACATGATTCAAAAGTAACTGAAGTTACACTTCGAATGAGGACCATGGACAGAATCCTATTCATTTGATCCTAAGTGAACAACCAAGACTAGAGCAACAAGAAAAAGAACAACCATAGTAATAGGTTCTATTACCAGACGCCTGCAACCCGTCAGGGACCAAAATAGGGGCTTTCAAACTGCTGTGTGCAGTTTTCACCACGTGCAAAGAAAGTGCTGCTGAAGCTCAGAATGGTTAGTTTTGTGTTTCCTGGATCACGTAGAAAGCTCCCAGACCAGGGTCTGAGCCGAGCTTGTCTGCTCGGTCTCCGGTACTATACCATACCGCAACTTCAGGGTCGGTATATATGGCGTACAATGGTATTTCTGTCCCTCATCTCTTTTATGGTCTGGCTCAGATTCGTGGTTTTGTTTTACTGACTGTGGGCTTACGATTGTCTTCAGTGCGTCTTACTCTTTCTGTCTCTCATGTTGTCTTGGTTTGCTGGAGCTTTTATCACACATGCTGCAAGTTGATTTTGGCCTAAAGAACAGGAATTCATTGGCTCACGGTTTGAGGCTAGAAGCCCCGATTCGAGACATTGGTAAGTCTTGCTTTCTCCAGGAAGCCTCTGGCGTCTGGTGTTGGCTGCTGACAACCCTTGGCATCCTTGGCTTTCATCTCTGCCTCCTTCACGTGACAGTCTGCTTTCTGGCATCAGTGACTTCTGGGTCCTCCTCAGTAGACCTTCAGTAATCGAGATGGAGATCCACCCTCATTCACTTGTGCCACGTCTTACTAAAAATAACACCCCCAACAGCTCCTATCTCCAGTGGGTTTCCACCCACCAGGATGAGAATTAAGAACATGTTTTTTTTTTTTTTCTGGGTAGCAATGTTCCCCACCTTCTATCAGGGCCCTTATCACTCATTGTAAAAAATACGTTCAGCCTGTTGGTCTGCAGTAACTCTAAATTCAGCTGTCCTGCACAGCCACCTGTTTAACAGACACAGCTGTCTTGTGGTTCCTTTCTGCTCCCTGCTGGCCTCCAGTTCCTTCCACCCTGGAGTGACCTCCTGTTAAGTTTCCTGTCCTGATGCCCTTGGTTTCTGTGTGCGCTGCTTGCCGTCAGCCCTTCGTGGTTAGCGTTCCGCCCGCCTGGAGGGCTGGGGGAGGATTTTTTAAGGGAGAGGAACTCTGCTGGGCCAGAGCTGAAAATGGAAGGCTGCCATTATACCTCTGTGTAGTACAGTTAAATTCCTTGTCAGCTCTTGGTTCTCTGCTCCAATCATTTTAAGTCCACTCACTGTGAGCTACACAGGGTTGTTTTTTCTAACAGCGAACCATCAAAAAAAAATGGTTGCCTGCGGTTTTCCAGTGAAAAGTTTCTCTATTATTTCATATTTCTGCATTTTTCTCACATTGATAAGTAAAAATTGAAGATGGAAAGCCCGAAGACCTATACTGTAATGAAAATAAATAGTTAAGGCACTGTCTGAATAACCAAGATTAAATTCAAGCTGCTATACTTGAATTTTACCTTTCTGAATGCTTGATCTCCTGAAAGGCAATTTTGATAACTGACATCAGGTTTTTTTTGTTTGTTTGTTTTGTTTTTTACCAATCATAATCCAATTTAACAAATATTTTTAGGCTATCTACCACGTACTTCGTTCTGAGCTGGAAACTGTTATGCGTAAAATAAATATAAAAATGGTTTCTTGACTCGTGGAATTTACAGTATAATTAGAATATGCTGTCATGTAAGTGTGTGTGTATGTGGCGTGTGTGTCTGTGAGTGTATATGAAACACGCATGAAATTCAGGAGGATATAGGTTATGTTTAAAACCTGTTTTTTAGATAGCAAGTGTAATAGGAGGTCCTAATAGTGATAAGAACATTTCAACAGTTTCTTCATCGTGCTTGCCTTCCTTCCAGTCCTCTCAGGTCGGCTCTGAGGCTTTGACTCCGTTTGGAAAAAAATAAGATCCTCAACAAACCAATTTTAAACCTATAGCTTTTTGGTATCCTTTCTTATTGCTTTCTCACCATGTAATAAAGGGGCAAAATGTGTTCCTTTATCCTCCTTTTACTTGGGAGTCACTGAGGCACTTCTGTCTTTTCTGTCTTCCTGCCAGTTGCATCTCATTTCTTATGTTGGCTTTCTTATCTGTATTCCAAAAAGCTGACCTAAAGTCAAGTTATTTGAGTTCCTGGGAAGAATAATTTCTTTCCTAGTCTGGTCACCTTGTTCTCTAGATTTAAGTTTAAATTTTAATTCACTAATTTGTGTATTTTCATCATGTCCCCACTGAAGGTGATTTTTTTTTTCCAATTCACCATTTTAGAAGTAAAAGCTACCGACATTAGTGTGCAATAAATTTCTAAAAAAAAATCATGCATGGGAAAATTTGATACAGATCTATAAATATAACATTCCAAATATGTACTATTAAAAAAAAACTAAAACTACATTCTTAGCTGAAAATTGTTACTTTTTTGATAAAGTCACAGCACTCTCTCTCATGCTATATTTAATCCTTTTCTGAAAAGTAAATTTTGGAAAAAAGAATCTGAAAATGTGCCTAACAGGAATAATGGAAAAGGAGTGTGGCTTTTTGTGAATCAATATAAATTTATTTTTGAGGAAAACAAAATGACCAGCACAGACAATGAAATGTTTCAAGCACTATAAAACGTATTGAGTTTCAGAAACCAAAGAATTTTGTGTAAAATGCCCTTCAGCTCCATTTTCCCCATGATAATAAACAGTGGGAAGATATTATAAAGATACAGAAAAAATATATTCCGAGAAGCATATTAAATCAGAGAAACGGTGGTGTCATAATTGATTCCATAAAAACTCTCTCTGCAAAGTAAACTTGAGACAACTAATAAATATGAAGCTTAGAAATGGTGAATCTAGCTATCAGTGGTCAAAGAGAAACAACTGAATAATTGTATCAAAAACTTTGGAAAAAAAAGATCTCTACAGAAAACTCCTAAGAACAAACCCTGAAATCACACTTGTGTATATAATTAAGATGAGGGTTTGCGTTGTGCAAACGTAATTTATTCTGATGATATGGCAACTGATAGTCCATGCACCCTTCGGGCCTTGGCTTCAAACTGCCTCTCCAAGAAGCCTAGAAGCTTCTATTTCCTCCTGAGCCTTGACCTTCTACTCAAATTTAGATTTTTTTGGTCTTGACATATTTTTTATATATTCATATTATCAGTTTTTTTCCTGGAAGCCGTTTCAAGTCTTTGTGAAATAAGGCAAATATGTATGAATACATTTTAATCAACATATTATCCATCTATTAATCAATCTGGGTATGATGATGTATAGATTATGACTATATGGTTTTAATGGTCCAAGAGATAGATGCCATTCAAATTGTGCCTTACCTAGAAAAATAAACTCCGAATTGAAAATCATAAGGGTAAAAACAACTAATAATGATATCCAAACCAGTCATTTAACAGGTTATTTGAAATATCAAAACAGACTAATAAACTGATATTTATCAATAAGAACCAAGGTAATAATTCTGAGTTTAGTTTAAATGATTTATTTGGAACTTTTGCTCTATTTGAATAGTGCCTTCAGTTGTTAATTTTGAGGTCTTAGATTATTTATTTAATCTGTGCCTTATTGTTTCTCATTTGGAAAACAGGAAAATTAACGATGCCTACCTTATAAGTGATGGCATGTCATCCACCTGCCAGGTCAGTGATTCTTTCCAGCTATGTTGTTAAAACCATTCACGAAAATTTAGATTTTCATGAATAGATTTTTCATGTACAAGAAATTTATTTTCATATCTTATTGGTCATGTTTTTTCATTTTGCTCATATATTCAAAACTTTGAAAATTTTCCTTAGATATATTAGACAATTATTTTACATTCTATCTTTACAGGAAACCCTCAAGTCTGAGCTTTCTTGAATTTAAAGTCTTCACTTGAGGGTTTTTAGATCATTTAGAAAAAACGGATATAAGCTGGGAAATCCAAAACATAAGAGTTGATTCTGGTTGGGAATTTTCAATGAAAATTTTCTTTTTGTCCCTTTCCACCAAGTGTCAAGGTTCAGGATAGGCCGTTTAACTTGCTGTCGTTTGGAGCTGAGCGTGGGCATAGATTTATTTCTAGTTCACCTTTCAATGAGTCTGATAAGACAGTTACTTATGTGGGGTCTCTTATTAGACATCCCCCCACGCCTTTTAGGTGAGCTTCTCTCCCTTTATCTGTGGGATAACTTGAAAAAAAAAAATCAAAGCTCCTGTGCCCCTGGGTTCAGCAGATCCCCTCAGCATTTCAGCTGACCTCGGTATTTTACTGACCTCTTAGTTCCTGCCCTTGTTTAGTTTTTGGACTTGAAGGGATCCTCCCTTTTTTCTAACTCAATAATAATTTAAAATAAATTTATATTTGTATTTCATCCAACTTTTAAAATGGTTTTCAAGTGGAAGAATTTGTGGGCTATCTATCCCATTATACTGATAGAAAAATGTCTATTCACCCTTCAATACTTTTAATGGAATTCAGGTGGAAAAAATTGGGTTAATTCTAATTCTTAATTCATGGAAAGGCTTATCAATGGCCAAACATTGATCTTTTGATCTACATATTTATTAATTCTCTGTTCCATATACTTATTTTTAAAATGATGCAATAAGCACCTTTTAATCCTTCCCCCACATGTAAACTAGACCCTTGACCAGAATTTCTCTTCTCTCACGGCAGAGACTTTTCAGTGATTCAGACATTGCTCTCTTGTTTTGTATACTTATTTTTTCATTCTTATGTATATATTTATGTATGTTTTCTAACAGCTTTATTGAAATATGATTCACATACCATAAAATTCACCCTTTTAAAGTCTATGATTCAGCGTGTTTTTTTATGCCACAGAATTGTACAACTGTCACAACTATTTAATTTTTGAACATTTTCATCACCTTCAAAAGACACCCTATACCTATTAGTAGCAACTTCTCATTTCCCTCTCTCTCTATCCTCTGGGAACTACTAATCTACTTTCTGTCTCCAGGTATTTGCTTATTCTGGGCATTTCATATAAATAGAATGATACATAATTAGTCTTTTGTGAGTGACTTCTTTTACTTAGAAAATAATTTCTAGGTCATCCACCTTCCAGCATTTATCAGCATTTCATTCTTTTTTTTGCAAATAATATTCCATTGTATGGATGTGCCACATTTTGCCTATCCATTGTTAGTTGATGGACATTTTGGTTGATCCATTTTTTTTGCTATTAAGCATCATGCTGCTGTGACTATTTGTTCATATGTTTTTGCGGCAACATATATTTTCATTTCTGTTGGGTTTATACCTAGGAGTGGAATTGCGGAGTCATAGGTAACTCCATGTTTAAGCACTTGAATAATTGACAAACTGTTTTGTGAAAAGGCTGCACCATTTTATAATATCACCAATATTGTACGAAGAGTCCAGTTTCTCTTCATTCTTGCCCAAATTTTTGATTCTAGCCATCTGAGTGGATGTGAAGTGGCATCTCATTGTGGTTTTGTTTTACATTTCCAATGATTTTGAGCAGTTTTTCATGTAGTTGAGGCAGGCTAGAACAGGGAGAGAGGGGTGAGAGGAAAAAATCGTGAAGGAGCCCTTGAGCAAAGACAGTTAATCAAGGTCAGGAAGGCCTGTGTCCTGCACAGACACCCTGCCTGGGGGCTACCCACTTACAGGAAAGCCCCAGAGGCAGCAACCCATCTGGAGCTAAAGGACACCCACCCGAGTGAATCATCTATGGAGAAGGGTGGAGCCAAGTGACCTCGCCAAATGCTCTATCTACCACCAGGCACTGCACTGGAGAGAAGTGAGGGTGGAAGGAACAGGCCAAACAAGCAAGGGGAAGAACAAGTAAGTAAAGCTAAGAAATAAGAGCAGATGGCCCCAATAATGCAGGGCCTCTTGCCTTTTTTACTTCTTTCTTTGCAAGAGTGCCTGCTGCTTGTCCTCTCACGTGTTCTCCATGAATTTTCTGCCTGCTTACTCTATGCTGTGTTGTGCCCTTGAATTCTTTCTTACAGCATGGCCAAGGAAGCTGAATCTGACAGCATAATGACTGACCATTTATATATCTTCATTAGAGAAGTATTTATTCAGATTCTTTGTTCTTTTAAAAATTGGGTTATTTGTATTTATTGGGTTATTTGTTTTTTTATTTTCTACCACAGAGTGGAAGAAAATATTAGCAAATAATACAAGCACAAGCAATAAAAGAAAATGTAGATAAATGGGACCTCATCAATATTAAAAAGCCATTGTGCATCAAAGGACGTTATCATAAAGTAAAATAATAACCTACATACTGGGAAAAAATATTTGGAAATCACATATCCAATAAGCATTTAATATCCAGAATATATAAAGAATCTTTCAACTCAACAACAAAAAGCCAAACACCCCATTTTAACGATGGACAAAAGACCTGAACAGACGTTGCTCTAAAGAAGATATACAGATGACCATAAAACAAATGAAAAGAATCTCCACATCATAAGCCATTAGGGAAATGCAAATCAAAACTTCATTCACCCCCACTAGAATGGTTATCATTAAAAAAATGGAAAATGACAAGTGTTAGAGAGGATGTGGAGAAATAGGAGCACTCATTCGTTGCTGGTGGGAATGTCAAATGGTGCAGCCGCCGTGGAAGGCAGTCTGGCGGGTCCTCAGAAAGTTAGCTACGGAATTACCAAAGGAGCTGGCAATCCCACTTCGAGGTGTACACCCAGAGGAATTGAAAGCAGGGACTCTGATATTTTCACAGTGCAGTTTCTAGTGGCATTATTCTCAAATGCCAACAGATGGAAGCAACCCAAGTATCCATCTCTGATCAATAATGATGCTAAGCCTCTAATGTTGCTTCTCAAGGTTGAGGGCTTGGGTAAGTGCAGTCACCCTGGGACGACAGCGGCCTTCACAATGTTCTCTGTCTTTTCCCTTGACATACCCAGCTGCTAAGCACCACTAACCTCGGGCTGATTGCTCTGTTCTTTTCAGCAATGGTCTTGGGGCTTAAATTCTTCCACAGACTGAGTCAATCAAATTGGATCTCCTTTAAAGGAATGGTCCCTGAAATCAACATTGAGACATTTGTTCTGATGCTGGGAGAGCTTCTCTCAGTGCCTCTTTCCTGGGTTCTCTCCAGTGAACTAGCCAGCCTACACCTCCAGCGAATCTGCTAATCTCTTCCCACAAACTCCATGATTGGTTTTGAGAACATCCTCAGGCTCTGTTGCAGATAAAGTTAGTTCCTTCGGGAAGAGATTAGGAGGTATCCTTTTATGGCCTGCTTCTTCCCTCTCTCAGGCAAAATCTCTGAGCCACAGCTCTGGATTTGGGGATGAGGAGAGTGGCATGCTCCTCTTTGAGTGATATTCTTGCTTCAGGAGCGGAGCCTGCCTTGGTGGGGTCAGGGAAGTGATCTCAGGTCATCTCACTGGCCTCACTCAGCATGAAACTTCTGCTTTATAAACCAGGGCAGACAGGACCGCAGTGTTCTCAGGGGGGCAGAGCAGAGCCTCATCTCGTGGGTGGGGGCCAGGCAGAAGAAGGGAGCCGTCATCGGTCGGCAGTTCCCTCTGGAACTTAGGCTCAGCAACAGGTGCTGGGAGCAGGGTAAGGAAAGCTGGCGTCCTGCCCTCCTAGGAATTGTTGCCAAGGATTAGAGGGAGGCCTGTGCTCTTGGCTAGGAGTGGAGTTTCCATCTTGCTGAGATGGGAGAGTCAGGGAGGCTGTGAGTCTTAGTTTAAATACCACAGAATCGCTTTTCTTGCCAAATTTTAGATTTTCTTGAATAAATGTTTCTTCATTTGCCATATGACCTTAGGACCTTTTCCAGAGACTTTAAATGGTTGTTTTAAAATAATTTCCATCAGTTTCACTTGGAGAGGGCAGGTTTGTGGTGCTCCTTGTGCTGTCATGCTGAAGTGAAACCCATGCATTTATTTTTAAATGATATAGTAAACTCACGTGATATGAAGGATAGTATAATTACATGAGAACTAGAACTTCGACACTAATTCACATCTCTCTTTGTGCTCTTCACCTTGATCATTCCCTGTGCTTTCCAACCCTCAAAGTGATCAAGTTTTGAAATTTTGTATTTATTGTTCCCTTTACTTTAAAAAATAGTTTTATTAAGTAAGTTATGCATTCCTAAAATATATAACACTTAATAATATTATTTTTGAAATTTGGCAAAGAGTATGCTTCAATATAGCTTTATGGGACTCAAATTTTTACTCACATTATATTTATTAAGATTCTTCCACAATATAACATGCAGATATGATTTTTTAAATTTACTTCTACATAATATCTCACATATGGAATTACCATGTGTCTAAATTCATTCTCCATTTGATGGGTGCTGTGTTCTTTCAAGTTTTTCTTTGCAAACAGTGTTTTTTCAGCCCACTCTACTGTCGTTTCCATCCCTCGCACTTGACAGAATCTGGTGACAGTGGTCAATAATTATTTGTATATTGTCAAATCAAATGGACACTTTTCAATCCTTATCTCAGATGACCACTCATTAGCATTCAGCAGAGTTGGTCTCTCCTTCCCTGAAAAACTTGCTTTCTTGGCATCCATGACACTTGGGTTTTTTCTCCTGCCTGTCTGATCCCTTCTTAATGATGTCCTTTGTCTTTTCCATCTTCCTTATAGTGGCGAATGGTGTTTCTGCATGCCTGATCTTCCCTCACTTAACTCTCTCCCCTTTTGTGTGGAAAAATATCAACTAAGGTACTTACTAAAATGAAGATTCTAGGTGTCCAATCCCAAAAGATTCATTAGGCAAGAGATTTCACACGAAAGTTTGCATTTTTTTTTTTAAATTTGCATATGGGCAGGAGGCACCAGGGATCGAACTCCAGACCTTCAGCACGGCAGGTCGGAGCTCTGCCTGCTGAGCCACAGCAGCGGCCCAAAAGTTTGCATTTTTAACAAGCACTCCTCTCAAAGTAGATTCAGGTACTTCTCAGAATTTAATCACATTGTCTTCTCTTGCAAAAAATTCTTTGCTTTAGTCAATTTTTGATGTCCTCTGGAGATTTTATTCACATTAATTTTACAGAGAACACTGGTACTTAAAAAAACACTGCACTTAAAATTGTGTTTAAACAGAGCAGAATAGTTGTCATGCACAATTGTATGATATATCCTATTCCTTGGAAATGGCGCCAGTGGGGGAGTTAGCTGTGTGACAGATCCATTGGTTATCATGTGGTGGATGAAGTATCTTTTGTGGTCAGTGGTGCCGGTCAGGCTGAACAGCTCCATGAAGGAAAGGGAACTATAAGAACTTGAAAACTGTATCCATCACATATGAAAAAGTTGATTGACAGAAAGGTTTTCCCTGGTATCTATTGCCCAGGCAGTGTGGTGCTGATTGTAGTGAAAATAACAGGAGCTTCAGAAAAACACAGACATCTATTTAAAGTCTGGTTTGTTACCTTGGGAAAACTGCCTGATCTCTTTCTGTGCTTTTTTTTTCTCTAACTTAACATGGTTGATGTAGTGGCTAAATTAGATGTATTTAGAATATCTTTCTTGGTATCTAAGAAAGACATAATTATATTTGGAGTCCCTACTAAGGGCCAGGCAATATGCTGGGTGCTGGAGACAATGGTGAGCAAATTCAGACAAGTTACAAGTCTTACGTTAGGTGTAGTCCTGTGGGAGAAATAGGTGTTAACGCAAATCATCATACAACTTCTACAGAACATTACTCAATGAAACATATAGCAGAAGAGGCTGACTTGGACTCAGGAATCTCTCTCATGAACTGAATCAGAAGGATGAGTAATAAGAGTTCGCTTTTGAAGAAGGGTGGAAGAGGGCTTTGGCAGAAGAATCTGCATGTGAGAAGGCCTGCAGCGGCAGGGGGCATGCATGCAGAGAGCTACAAGGAGGCCAGTAGGATTGGAGATGGAATTTGATTCTAGAGATCGTTATGATTTACAGTCAACTGGGATTGTTTTGAATTGGATACAGGGAATGAGGGATGAAAGGGTCCCATGCACTTTCAGGCTCCTGGTTGGTGCTACTGGGTGGACAGAATGATAGTGCCCCAAATAGACAAGTCCTGTTCTGTGTTTTTTCTCTTAGTGGATGAACAGCTAAGGAATGCATCTTCTCTGTACTTTACTTTTAGTCATCTCTTTTATCATTGTTAGATTTTCTCACATGGATGAAAACATGGTGCTGACAAAATAGTGCCTTGTTTCTCTTGCTGATCAAAGTCCAGACATCCAAGGAATGAACGCATTCCTTGCCCAATTGCTCAGGTGGCTATCCTTGTGCTAATGAAGTCATATGAGAGCATATCAGCTTCTGCAGGAACCGTGGGAGTGAAAGGAGTAGGAGTGAGGGAGCTGTGGGCCTGCTCTTCAGTAGGTGTCAACAATATGCTTGTTGGGGAAAAGAAGCAAAACATCGCTCTCTACATGCTAGTGCTGGTTTGGTGATTATTGCCTGATCTAGTTTTGGGTGGAATATATGCAGCTGTAATCCTTGCCTTAGTATTACCTTGAGCACTATGAAGTACCATGAAGTACCCAGTTTGTGTGCTGGGGTCTGAGATGATTATACCATCTGAGTTAAGACAGGTAAAACATTTTGTTTTTCTACATTAGGGTTGCCCTTCTTTAGTGCTCTACTTCTAATTTTTGGCCTATAAAACTGACAAAAAATTAAACGAGGATATGAGTAAGTATGATAAAATGCCCTCTTGCCACATCAGGAAACTGCTGGTTTGCTCTATAAGAATATGGCTTTTATGTACTTCTTATCATGCATCTGAGGGACCCCAGAGTGCTCCAGCCTCTTGTTCTGGTGTTTTGTGCCCTCCCTCACCCATCCTCTAAAATTTTATTCGTTTTACTTCGGGCATTGTTAAATGATGTCTTTGATCTCGAACTCAGCTGTGCCTTGATTCGTTTGGGTGGTCATTCCACCTTTCCAGTGGGTTTAAATGAGTATAAAGACTATGGTGATACCTAAGAAGGAAACTGCAAAGATAAATTGGTTATGAGTAAGAAGAGAAAAATTGAAACACAATTGCTTGAGTATGGATGACTTAGGAAAAGGGGAAAAACCAATTATATGCTATGTTGAAAGATTGTCGGCTACAATTTTAAAGGCTTTTCTATTTGCATAATCATTTTGCATCATTGCAGTATTGTTTATCTCTATTTTTATGTGCTCATGTTAATACATTATATATATATTTTGTATTATTATATTTCCTGCAATAGTGGCACATAAAATACTTTTCTTTCCAAGTGAACAGTTTATGACTTTTTAAAAGGTTAAATTGGTTACTTGTATCATTTTGTTCCAATTTTTAATTACATATATTGCTTATGTTTCTATTGTAATATGCTTTTTTTTTTCGTGAAAACCAAGGTGCCTGTTTGGTACAGGAATATTGAAAAGAAAGATATAAAAAGGTCTCATGGTTTAGAAAAACAGAGCAGTAGAAGGTTCATATTTTTATGTATTTTAAGCCCTTTGATATTTTTTCCTAAATTATAACAACCCCTGTATGTATATGATGTGTTGGGATAATAGCTGAAGTGCAAATGAAAAGAAAACCATAAGCTAGGATTATTTTGTATATCATATAGTATAATCTAAATATTTCCAAATGCTATATTTTAATAAGATAAACCATATTTCATATGTCTCTGTAACTTTCCTGTTTTTCATTCACTATAGTGGTAGGTACATTTTGAGTCCATAGTCTCCTAATTAAAAAAAAATCCTTGCATTTGAAGCAATGTTTAGATTAAAGAAAAATTTATCCACTCTCCTATTATGTGCCTTTCATAGGTACTGAGAAGGGCATGAAAATGCTGAGAGAGAGGGAGAGGCAATCTCTATTTTTCTAACAGTTCGTATTTTAATTCTACCATTCATCCGTTCATTCATCAACATTTATTAAACATCTATTATGTTTCAAGGACTGAGGGAACAGCATGGAAATGTAATCGTTGCCCTATGACTCTCTTGGTTATTATGAAAGAAATAAAAGCAGGTCAGTTATTACATTATAGTGTGATAAATACCACGGGGAGATACGGAGCAGCGGCACAGGAGCTCTCTGGGATGAGGAGACAAGAGTCAGAGGGAGTATCTTGGTGGAAATGTCATTGAACTTAACACTGAGGGGTGAGTTGCCATCCCAGTGAAAGGAGGAGAGAGGACATTTCCGCGTGAAGGGATTGCATGTGCCCTGTACAGAAAAGGCAGGCTCATGGAGGCGAAGTGCAGCTTTACGTGGTGGAACACTGGGTGACCGCCAGGAGGTGGCAGGAAACCGGAGAGGTAGGCTGCAGCCAGGGAAGGATTTTGAGAAGGGTGGACAGCTTTTCTGCCCTTCTCATGAAACACCATTTTTAACCTTTTCTTCAGTTTGTGAAATCTTCCCCAAAGCATTGTCTCCCTGAAGAGTCATAAGTCAGATTTGTATAGCTTTGATTTTTCATGTTTAATGATCAGCTCTCCATTTTACTTTGCAATGTGGAGACTGTGCCCAGTTCCATAACGATTTCTTTAAGTTGATAAGCCAACTACAATTGCTTTTTTTTTGTCTTAAATACCATTGAGTGCTATTGTGAATTGATGAACCCATGTTATTTATGAGATTACTTCTATTGTTACAGTCTGACAAATTACTAACAGATACACATCACAAAAATGCCAGGCACTTCGGCTCATTTAACTGCTTTCGTTGGCATTTTATTCTTTCCCCCCATGATTACTGTCATTTCTTTTTTAGCTCTGTGTTAAATCACCGTCTAATTATGCATCATCACAGCAACTCATAACAGTTGAGCATGTCTCACTCCTAAATTCTAAAAGCAACCCTGTTGAGTCGGACTCACTATAAGAGTTTTGTCACCTCTCTTGACCTTGCTGTACCCTCTGGCCATTTGGGATATTTGAGTTCCATGATTATGGTGAGAACCAGCTCAGAAGGAGCACTATAGTTTAGGGAATTTCACTGGTCACTTGGATAAGGTGGGGCACAGGGAGCAAAACAGGAAACTTTCTCAGTTGGTTCATTGCCAAATTCAGATGACCCAATTGTTTTATGGTCTCTTGTGCATCTTTCTGATAAAAAGCTGATTGGCAGCTGGAGGTGGAATCTTGAGGTTTTGGTCAATTATGACCATTTGGGTCAAAACACTTAGTGATAGTTACAAGTCAATTAATCTCTATTTCCTTATTGTCAAATATGCCTAATCCGATTTTCCTATCTCATAGAGATGTGTAAGGATAGAATGCCTTTAATTATTGCTTGGTCCCTACTCATCGGAGGCATTGGAATGTAGAGTCTACGTTGGGAGGGCCACGCCAGTGAGCATGCTCCCTTGAACCCCCCCCCACCGCCATCCCCCATGTATTCCAGGCCTCATTTTTTGTGTCTTGGATGTTTTTGTTTATTTTGATGCCCCTATAAAAATACCCCAAATTTTCCATAGGTTCATTTGTAATCACAGTCTCGTCGGGATCATCACCTGTTCCCATTCATCAGCATTGCCAAGGCAAATTGCTACATTTTTATTTTTATTTAATGAAGAACCATCTGCTTTGGCAGATGTTTCATAAATTTAGAAGATGCCCTGCGCTTCTTCATCAGTGAAAGAACACCTAAATGCTCTTTGCATATGCAACCACTAACATAAATTACTTGGAATAAGTAAATTTCAACTTATTCAACTCCCTAACTCAATAATCACCCATTCTGCTAGCCAGGAAGAGTTTCATGCACGGTTTCTAGTGAATGCACAAGAAAGATACTTTTCACAATTTTCTGGAAATATGTTGTTCAATGAGACTCCCTCTTAATAACTTCAGAGTATTGACGTGGATTAGAGAAAGAAAAAAAATTGGGCTTATACTGAGAGAATAGAGGCAAAGTGGATTTTAGACAGTTTGCAGCCTTAGTGAATGTAACGCTCAGTCAACATACCACCTTGGATCAGATTTTCTTTCAAGGAGAAGGACTCCAAGACGAGCTTGTGGGGGCTACCTGGTGGTGTCAGAAAGTTCTCCTCTTTTATAGAATGACTTGGGTTGATTTGAAACATCATTCCTGATGCCTATGGAAATGTCCTCCCTTTTTAAGAAGAGTTTACTATGTTAAAGGCTAGACATTGCTTTCCTGGTCTAAGTTTTCAGGTCACCCTGCCCCTCTGAAGCAATGCGTATACTGGGAGGGGGAGGTGGGGATTTAACACACTGTTTACAATTTAATTTCAGAAACTCCACAAACTTTTTCCCAGTCAGTCTCACATAGACACTTGCTTTATTCAAACAGTCATGTGCGTTTTGCATTATGAGTAGAGAAGATTTTGTTGATGCTTTCTATATTCTAATTCATTTTATTCTCTTGAAATTAACTGTAAAGGAAACAAAACATGCTTTTCAATTATTTTCTCAGATGGCTTTTTTTCTATCAAAGTTGAATTACTTTTCTGCTTCTGCCTTGATCATTCCATAGAAACAAGTAACCTTGTTTTCTTATTTGCATCCCTTACATACTTAACATCACTTGACAAATATCTAGTCATTCAATTTCCTCTGTTCATCCATCCGTCATACATCTGTTCATCTGCCCATTTGTCCATTTACTCATCTTTCCATCCAACCATTTATTCATCAGTTTAAACATTCATCATTAAATGCTCACTTCTCTTTTGCTCCTTGTATGTATACTTGATTAGCTTATTTGTAGGTGCATGTATTTCATTTACTACAACAATAAAGATGTCATAGAAAATTCACAATATATAGATATGCATATATTCTGATGTTGAAGTATAAATTGCTGCAAACTCTTGAAAGGTAACCTGGCATGATATTTCAGAATTTGAAATGTACATGCTCTTTGATCTAATAAATTCACTACCAGTAATTCTGTATGTGCAAGAGACACTTACACACATGAACAAAAATATATCAATAGAGATGGAAAGATAATTGTTATTAAACTACAGATAACCCATATATCTACCAATAGAAGTCTGATAAAAAGTTACCTATGTTCTTTCAAAAAACTTTTTTCAGACTCAATTTAAATTATTTCCCAGTCTTTCCCCTTCAGTAGTTGTTACTGAATGTGAATTAAATTTCACAAAAAAAAATGACTTCTCCTATTTGATAATTGACTCTACTCTTTTCAGAGAGAACATCTTTCCACTCTACTCTTAACATGAATTCATGTATTATTTTACAAATATTGCATTGAGTGCTTACTATGTGGCAGGCAATGTTTTTGTGCTTGCAAACAAAAAAATCACTTTCCTCATGGAACTTAACTCATATAGAAAGGAGACAGAAAATATAAAATAAACATTAAAAACAAGCAAATTACATAGAAAATAATAGGTAGTTTAAAAATTGTGCAAGGCAATTAGGAACACTGGGGATAAGGGACAGATTACAGTTTTAAGTAGGATTGTCAGGGGAAAATTTCACTGAGAAGGTAATATGTGAGCAAAGATTTTTTTAAATCATTACAATTGACTTTTTGTGAAAAATGTACAAAAAAACAATACATTTCAAAAATAACATATATACAAAAAAGCAATACATTTCAAAGCACATCACAACAGTTAGTTGTAGAACAGATTTCAGAGTTTGGTATGGGTTACAGTTCCACAATTTTAGGTTTTTGCTTCTAGATGTTGTGCAGAGATTTAAAGGAGAAGAGGGAGCGAAGCAGAAACCTGGAGTATGTGACGTCGGTGTGTCTGGACTGGAAGAATGAGGGAAGAATAGTTACAGAGGAAGTCAGATGAATAATGGAAAGCCAGATCATATGGGGCCTTATAGAACATAAGGAGGATTTTGGCTTCTATTCTGTGGTGGGTAACCACTGGAGGGCTTTGAGCAGAGGAATGACACAACCTGATTTGTATGTTAAATGGGGACTCTGGAAGAGAGATTGTGGGAGGAAATCCAGTTAGGAGCTGATTGCAGGTCAAAGAGGTGATGGATTGAAGGAGGAGGGTATTACTGAAGGTGGGTACAAGTAGAGAAGACCGAATGTGGAGCTGCCCAAATTTCCTAACAGATTAGACGTGGGATTTAAAAGAGAGGAATAAAAAAATGAATCTCTGCTAATTGAGAAGATGAAGACTGCAGGCTGAACAATTGGTAACATACTATCAATATTTCCTATTGCAGATATTAGCAAATGCAAATATGTATTTTCTTATCTTGCCTAGTTTCTTACTCAAAGGATAGCATACTGTAAACACTCTTTCATACTTTTGTACTTTTTAGTTTTGACTAAACAATATAACTTGGAGGACTTTCTATGTCAGTGTAAAGAGAGATTCCCAATCCTTTTATGGCTGGATAGTGTATCATTGAATAGTTACATAATAGTTTATTTGAACAGTTTTCTTTTGATAGACACTTGGACTTCTCCTTAACTTCAGTAATTAGATAATGCTATAACCTTATACATCTTTATGTGCTTGACTATATCAATAGGATAAATTCCTTGAAGTGAGATTGATTGGTCAATTTTTTTTTTTTTGGTGAATTCTATATACATTGTCAAATTTCCCTCCATAGAGATTGTACTATTTTGTACTCCCACTGGCTAGGTATGAGAGCGCTTATTTACCTAAACCTTCACTAAAATGAATATATTGTCAAATTTTTGGATTTTTCCAATATGATAGATGAAAAATGGTATCTTTTACAGTTGAGATTGAGCACATTTATATATCGTTAAGAATAATTTGTAATTATTTTCCCTGAAACTATTGATTAGCCTTTTCTACTTTTCTATTGGATTTTGATTTTTTTCCCCTAGATTTTTAGGAGCTCTTTTTATATCTGGGAAATGAGTTATAAATATTTCGTGTGTGTCATTGGACTTTTTTAAACCTTGTATTTAAAAAGTTTTTTACAGCTATGTATTTGAGTATTTTATATCTTCTAAAATTTAAGCCATTGATAGAAAGGTCTTCCCCATCTCAAGATCATAAAGGGATTTGATATGTTTTCTCCTATACATCTTTGATCCTTTGGAGTTTTCCCTGGTGTGTATTATGAGACATGGAAGCCTTCTGATCTTCCAAATGCCTACCAGATATCCCAGCTCCATTTACTAAAGAGCCCATCTTAACCTCCACTGATTTGAGATTCCACCTTTATTATACATCAAATTCTCCCGCGTATTTGAATCTATATTTAGACTCGCTATTCTATTCTGTCTACATAATCTTCTGCTAGTATCCCATTGCTTTAATTTTTGAAGCTTCAGAGTATGTTTTAATTTCTTGGAGGACCATTCCACACTTATTCTTTTTTTTCTCAAAGTTTTCATGGCTATATGCCATAATTTGGATACTTGTGGAATCATTTTGTATACCAGCGCAATCATACTAGTAAGCAAAAATAAAATACACTCTAAGAACTGAAGTTAGCTTGTAGGGATTTAAATCCATTTAATTACTCACTTATTGCATGAGTGTTCTTTGATTTACTATGTGCTTGTTACTTTTTTGGGTATATGGGAAACATGAATGAACAAAACAAATTTCTGCTTTTTTGTAGCTTTCTAGCCACATAGATTAGTCCCAAGACTTTTAAGAAAAGGTTCTATTTGATTATTTTCACATCTCCTGAGATTGCACTAAAGCAAAATGCCAACTTTCTATCCCAATATTTAATGAGAAAAAAACATTGTCAAAATATTGTGCAACAATATCTATAATAAATCATCTTTGATTCAGAAGAGTAAAAATTATATAAAGAGTATGAAAAAAGAAGAAAGTGCTAGAGAAAAATAAGAGAAATCTTGTTTTTCCACTTACATCAGTTGAAATTAAGCATCTATTTAGTATCATAAATTTTCAGTACAATGACCAGAGGAGCATTTAAGCAGTTTAAGCTAAGAAATTATTGTTCCTGCACTCTGCAAACTTTTCACATTTGACTCCTAAACTATTAATAATACAATTGTAATAATAACTTTTTTGGGGGGAAGGTTAAAAATTCAAGGTTTGTTCCTAAATCCCAGAAGCTATGATGTGATATTTGATATCAGCCTCATCTTTGGCTAAATGTTGCTTTTAGCACTTAGCTATTTAGCATTACATAACATATATTCTGAAGATTTTTGCCATCAATTATTTTTCCAAGGACAGAAGTCAAAAGATGGGAATAACAGAGTCCGAATGTCTGCATGCCAGGAGTCTGTTGAGCTCATGACAGTCTCATCGATTAGAAGTCTCTTCATCCCTGGGTAACCTCCCCGGTGGTGAGAGGCTTCATCGGCACTTACCTGGGCTTTGACCATCACTTCTATAGCATCATCGCTTAGTCCTTTGGCAGCCACTGCACATCTAGGACTAATTAGTTTAGGTCTTACCAAACCAACTTGTTCAAAAATATAATTAAAAAAAAACCCGTTCAAACAATACAGAAAACATTTATAACCGACACACAAAATGCTTTTCTATAGGCCCTTGCCACAGACAGTGCTGTTCTGAACCTCCTCCCCCATCCCGCCTGCAGCGCTTTTCAAACATCAGTAATCCTTCCTGGAAACGTGTTCTCTCCGAACTGGCTCTGAGGGAGGCGAGAGCACACCATTATGCCCTGATAAATCCCTGAATGATTTGGGCAGTGAATAAAGAAGTATTTGCAAAGTCTCCTTGGGGGGCTGGGGAGAAAGAAGGAAATATTCAACTTCCGCATTTGGAGAATTTCTGATATTCTCGCAAGCAATGGGGACAACCAAATCAAAAGGCTGGGCCCTCGATCTTGGGGTTTGCCGCTTTGAAGCTTATTCCTACAAAGGATAGGCTAAACTGGCTTAAAATTAGGCCTAAGAGTCACCCCCAGAGAACCTCTTTTGTTACTCAGATATGGCCTCTCTCTCTCTCTAAGCCAACTTGGCAGATGAACTCACTGCCCTCCCTCCCACGTGAGACATGACTCCCAGGGGTGTAAATCTTCTTGGCAATGTGGGACATAACTTTTGGGATGAGCCAGGACCTGGCATCAAGAGATTGAGAAAGCCTTCTTGACCAAAAGGAGGAAGAGAGAAATGAGACAAAATAGAGTTTCAGTGGCTGAGAGATTTCTAACAGAGTCGAAAGGTTATCCTGGAGGTTTTTCTTATGCATTATATAGATATCCCTTTTTAGTTTATGGGGTATTCGCGTGGCTGGAGAAAGTACCTGCAACTGTTGAGAGTGTTTCAGTGGCCTAATTTTGGAAGACAATTGTATAAAGATATAACATTTACAATGGGAGTGTGTGATTGTGAAAACTTTGTGTCTGATGTTCCTTATATCCAGGGTATGGACAGATGAGTAAAAAAGACGGATAAAATAAATAAATAATAGGGGGGACAAAGTGTAAAATAAATATGGTAGATGGAAATACTAATGGTCAATGAGAAGGAGAGGTAAGGTGTGTGGTATGTATGAGTTTATTCTTTTTCCTTTTTATTTCTTTTTCTGGAGTGATGCAAATGTTCTGAGAAATGATCATGGTGATGAATACACAACTATGTGATGATATTGTGAGCCACCGATTGTACACCATATGTGGAATATATGTGTGTGAAGATTTCTCAATTAAAAAAAAAAGATAGGAAGGAAAAAGAAGTATATGATTACAAGTAACACATCATCAGCTCTCTGTGTTATGGTGACTGTCTCTTTGTGCTTGCATTAACGCAATATTTCTCAAGCTCAGCATCCATTCGGATTACCTGGGGGACTTGTTAGAATTCCGACTGGGGGGTCCTATTCCAATGTTGCTGGCTGAGCAGTTCTGGGATGAGGTCCATGATTTGATAGTCCTCCACTTGACTATGGTTATTGAAAATGGATCAAATTCAGTTTCATGTCAATTTCTAGAACCTACAAAAGTACCTGGCATATAGTAGCTGCTCAATAAATGCATAGAGAACTTTAATCAATAGTACTATTTTGACTGTATAAACTCTCACAAATTTTCTGCTTGTGCACTACTTTTTCTTCCTGTCACTAGCAGCTGTTTTCTGGGAAACTAAAATCCCAAAGGTTCCCAATGCCATTAATGTAAAATCTGAAACATTATGAAAGAAATTTTGGATAATTTAGTATATTAATAACTAGCTAATATAAAAGATTGCCAGTTTTAAACTAGTTTTTATTTATAGAAAAATCGAAATAAGTTTTCTCATTAGTGTCTTGAGCATGCATGTATTCTCAAAAAAAAACCTCAGCATGAATTTCAGATAATAATGATAATACTCAAGTTTACTGTTGCCTTAAATTGAAGTTATATAGAATGCCTGCACGATAGTACTTCTTGAAGCCAACTGTTAAAACATTTTGCATTAGAGTTATGAGATGTGATCCATGGATAGAGTTTCCAAGATAGAAATAATAAACGATAAACCTATAGATAATTCAAGTAGATAAATGTTATTGGTTTTCTAAATCGCCACTGATGACCTTGACCTCCCAGAAAGAAAATCACATGGGTCAAACTTAACAACTAACCTAAAGTAAAAATTCTATTCACGTTTTACAAAACTGGGAAGGGAGAGGGATGATGGTGGGTCTATGCAGCAGAGGGGTGAAAAGAGCATGTGCCACAATACACAACTTTATTTCACGTAAAAGCAGCATGCTACTTGGGTATCGGTGTGCAAAATAACGAAGTACCACTGAAGTCTCATTTCTATTTTCAGGAACACCTCTCTCATTTCCACCACAATGCAACCTGCAAAGCAATAGGAACTTTTGCTGGCTCGCGCCTTCCTTCACAAAGCAGGTTGACTCCAGATGTCCCCCTTGCCATGTGGAAATGAAAGGAAGCTGAGGATATGACTGGGTGAAAATTTGGCTCATTGACTACTGAGTCAAAATACAGTTTGGATTATTTAGTATATTAATAACTAGCAAGTGGCCAGAAGCAAATATTCTAAAATAAATCTGAAAGCAAAGGTTAAAAATGTCAGCCACGTAAGCATTTAGCTTTGCTGCCCGTTTCCATTTCCTGCTTTAAAGCTTGTCTTATTCGCTGCCCAAATATTTGTTGAGTTGGGAACAGATGAAAGGACGAGATTAAATAAACCTTTGTCTGTGACCTTACTCTTCGGCTTATAGTCATTAAATGATAAAGCTGAATGAGGTAACTTTATTCTGCATTTTTTTTAACTCTTCACTCCGCTTTTAGATTACTCTTTCCCTACAGTCACCTTCCCTTCACTAGAGGTAACTTCCACTCTTAGCACCACCTGTAGTTCTAAGGTCTTTTCAGATGTAAAATTCTCTCCTGCAGTTATTGTCTGGCTTTTTTTTTTTTTAATGCTTTTCTTTTTTCCCCCATACCTATTACTTATATTTTTCTTTTCCACTAATTTGATCTCCTTGGCAGCTGGTATCGTCTCCATTATTTCATCCTGCTCCCATAAATAATGTCAGAGCACTCAACTGTATTTTGCCTCAGAGGAGACACAGGTGGATAACTCTGTGCCACATCTTTTCTTTGTTTCAAAGAACAGGTAGCTGTTTGTCCACCATATAAATTTCTTCATATTTCCTTTCAATAGTAGTTGTTTAAAAAGCAGTGCCATCTTCTAAAGAGTTGGTTCTACATTGGAATCTTATGAATTCTTATGAACCCATAGGAAAGGAAAATATTTTAAGGGTGGAGAAAGATCAGAAGTGAGGAAGAACACACCATTTCATCTATATGTTTCTTCTCTTTCATTTACAATAATTATGTAAGATTTTAAATTGTATACAGATGCCTTGATGGTATATTAATATTCCCAGCCTTTGTGGAACTCAGAATCCTTAAACAGGTAGGTAACAATCCTAGAATATTTATGTATCTATATTCTAAAAAATATATATGTATATTCTAAAATAAAGAATACATTTTAAGTTTACTGAAATGAGATTATCTCTAGGAGATGCTTTCTGAGTGTGTTAATTGCAAATTCTCATCAGTGAAATTCTCTTTTCTAGTTTTTACAACCTAGCTTTTGTGTTTGGCATGAATGAATTACCTTCTAGCCTATATTCCTTCCAATCAAAGCCTCTTTATGTTAATTTTGCTGAAACATTTCTAGTAGGCAGGAAAGGGTAATACTGGAGGCTTGTAAGGTTTTGACCTTGTTGATAAAATCTGTGGACTGGAACAAAAAGGAGATTGTTTCTTCAGCAGTTTTCCTCAACTATCCTTGTGCCTGCCTCAGAATCATCTGGAGTGTTGTACTAACTATAAGTACATGATCCAACTCTCAGAGAGTTGATTTCAGTTGATCAGAGTTGGGACCCAGAAAAGAGTATTTTATGAAACCTCCGAGTTGATTCTTGTGTGCTGTTGGGGTGGCAAACCATTGGTTTATAATCACATTGATAAACTGTGGACATGTGTGTGGGCCCAAGGGCGTTTCCATGATGCTGGGGTAACCGTGTTTCTCATTGTGTGACCTTCTTTGGTATTTCCCTTGGAATTCTAAAAAGTAGCTTAAACTCTAGCCCCACAATAGTTAAGCTTGGCTCTGCCTTTTCTTTTGCATGGTTATTATATGCCATTTCTTTGAGAATAAAAGTAAATGCCTAATTTATTGATGAAAATCTGGGTAAGGGGATTAAAAAGAAGGAAAGGCAGAGATCATCCTTTACGATGTGGGAACAATGAAGGAGCATACATGTGCCTTTTGTTTCTGCCTCTGGCAAAGAGGGCCACAAATCTAGTTAAATCCATCATGTCAGCCTTGCCTACAAGCTGATTGTTTTCTGTCTATGGAGATGTGACATTAAGTAGCCTATATACTGTGTTATTTATTTGTTTATAGGTTAATTGTTCAGAATATTGATCTCATGGGCTCATTTTCCCATTCTTCTTCAAAAACCCTTTCAAATCAACAAACATAAAACAGGACAGACTCTTTCACACAAGGGGACTGTTAAATGATGCAGGTTCTTTCTATTTGGTGCCTTTTAAAAAATCATTCTTGCAAGGAAGTATAATCCGATATAAATATTTCTACCACCCAGGAGTTATTGCAAGGTTTTGGGCCCCCACTTTTGGAGGGCTTCAAGAAACTAATTAGGATGCACCAACACTTGCACTTTCCCTTTTGGTTAATTTAACACTGAATAGAGCCCTCTCAGTTGCCCCCAAATTATATAAATTTGAATGCACGAAAATTACTTATGGATAAGTTACTTTAGTGAGAGCTGCTTGTAGGACTCTAATTGTGCCTGAAAAAAAAAAAGAATGCTAAATATAGATACGACAGCTTAATTCTGAGCAGTGGGGACAGAGGGTGTCAACTGCCCCATTTCCTACTTCTTATAGTTGTAATTATGCCATAACCTCTGCTTAATTTTGTAATGTGATTATTTTTTGTAATTAACAGAAAGACTGCTGTTGATGGTTGGATGGGTATTTGGAAGTTGGGACAAGGACATAGCCCGGGGGGGTTTAATTCCCTTGGTAGTGGTGAGTTCAGGTGGTCTGGGGAGATGCAGAGGCTGAAGCTTAGAGTGCCGTGAGGAGGCAGCGCCAGAAGTAGAACCGTGAGGGAAGGCGAACATTTAGAAGGCCAAGAATGAATGTAGAATCTGAGGTGGATTATAACAGAGAGCAGAGAAAGAGTTATGAGTTAAGAACTAGACAGCTGAATGTGAGGAAAAAGAAGGTTCCAAAATTGAGTCCTCAGTGGTCAAAGAAGGATGAAGAGCACGGTATAGATATAGATGCAGAAAGGAATTCCAGGAGCAAAGAGCTAAAATAGGGTGATAGCTGGCAGACGCAGCAAAAGTGAAGTAAGGTGAGGCGTGATTGCCCAGAGACCAAGCTGAATTCAGCCAGGCAAGATGATGTTTCTTTAGTTGGTTAGAGTCTCCTGATTTTGCACTGTTTTGTAAAATTTCCTTTCGTTCTTTGGTATTATTTGGAATTATAATTAAAAAAAACCTTTTTATTTTTGCAGGACTTAATGACATATGGTATTGGACAAGAAAATTCTATAAGTAAGAAAACTTGAAAGTGCTGGTGTGGCTTCTGTTGGTAAGTTGTATTTTGGGCCATTTTTTCTTGAGTATATTTCCAACTTTATTTCTCACTTAGTCCTTTAACAACCACTGCACACCTAGGATAAATTATTTTAGGTCTTTAACTTACCATACCAACTTATTCAAGAATATAATTTTTAAAAACCATTCAAACAATACAGAAAACATTTATAACTGATATGCAAAATGATTTTCTATAGTAAGGAGAGTTTTGCTAGTGTTTGCTTTAGTTTTGAGAGTAGGATTAAAAATCTACTTTTCTTTTTGTAGGTTATAGTTCTTAGCTCTGACCCGTGCCACTCATTCTAAGCCAGAAACAAAACTCTGACTCTTTAGTAATAATTTCAGAAACAGAATTTTGACTTTTGGTAATGTTAGGGGACTTGGGGCTTGTTCCATGTGTTGTTTATTTTCAGAAAGCATTCTGTTTATTTAAAAAATTTGTTCAAAACATCTTTAAGTAGATTCTTAATATCATCAAGTAGAATGAGTCCAGAAGAGAGCAAACAGATTTTTGTTTCATTTTTACTTTGCTGTCATAAGATACATGTGTGTTTTATTATTTTCTTTCCCTCTTACCAAAAGGTCTCATACTATATCTAATCTATCAAACTTTGATTTTTCTCAGTATTTCTTGAAAATGCTCCTTATTTGTAGAGATCTTCCTCGTTCTCTAGCTGCCTAATAGTTAATTTTGTGGATGTACCATAGCTTACTCAACTAAGCTACATATGGTCATTTAAGTTGCTTTCAACATTTTGCAATTATTGGAAACAAATTGGAAATATGTATTTTGAAATGGTTGGTAGTACACCTTCAGTGTAAATTCTCAGAAGAGATATTGCTCTGTTAAAATGTAAGCATATATGTAGTTTTGTTAGACATTTGCCCAATTCCCCCCATTTAAGAATGTAATAATTTACATTACCATTAGCAATGAATGAGAGTCCCTGTTTTCTCCACAGCCTGGATAACAAAGTATGTTATACTTTTTAATTTTTGTCAATCTGACAGGTAAGAAAGGGTATTTCAGTGTGGTTTTCATAGGCATATCTCTTATCACTCAAGGAAAACATCTTTTTGTATGCTAAACAGCCATTTGTACATCTTTTTGTGAATTGCCTGTTCATATCTTTCGCCCTTTTTTCTCTTGGCTTGATGAAACCTTGCTGTTTTCCTTATTTTCCTACAAAAGCCACAAAGACCTGAGGAAGGAAACCAAGTAACATATGCAATCAGGGTTTAGTTTATCATATGCAATCATGCATATTTTGGATTTAGTACATAGCTGGTTACTCAAGAATTAATCCAGTTATGCCTACCTTCAGGTTTCTGATGCAAAAGGAATGGGCTCTGTTTTTAATGACCACTCCTGGTGATTTTGATGCCCAGCCAAGTGTAGAAAACATCGATGAGACTGTAGTTACTGCAACTAGAAAACGAGCCCCATAACTTCACTAGGAAGAGAACAGGCTAGATGAGAATGGGTTAGAAGTGTAGTTGGAGAAGGCTGCCTTTTAAAATGGAACATTTTAACTGGTCTGCACATTTGCTAGGTCAGTTTTGTGCTACTGGGGAGAATGGACGTATTATGCAGTCCGTTCCTGATCCTCCATATGCAATTGACCACCTGGGCGTCTTGACTTTAAGAGCAGGTGAAAACCCAATATTGGATAAGATTCCCAGTTTTAGTCACCCCAGCAAAATCAGATTGCTGACTCACCCCATCCTTCTCTCAGTGTTATAGTCTCTTGGTTTTAATTGCTCCTTTGGCTCTGGAGAAAGAAATTCTAACCCTTTTGGGGCAGAGGTCATGAATGTGGTGTGATCTTTATGTGGGTGGAGTTTAGGGGTAGCTGCAATCTGGGTCCAATGTGGGGCTCGGATACCTCTCCCCAAGATATATTTGCCTAGCAAGGGCTTACTTTTTACTTAAATTCTATGATTATTCAGTTGAAGGTCTTATGAATTGATAAGTTAAGTACCTCCAATTTGCTTCCCGGGGTAGCCACTCATATATACAGCAGACTGGGTCTTAGCCACAGTGGACTATGGTACATAAATACATTTTATACTTAGATTATAATACAACATTTGACAATCCAGTAACAGTCTTAAGTCACTGATTTACATACTTTCCTTGGTGTAATTGTTTCTGAATAAAAAACAGACACATCTCTAAAATTTAGAACAGTCTCTTCATTTTTTGAAATGGGGAGAGCTATATTTAATTATATTATTCTTCTTATAAAGAAAGAGATCATATTCTTATTTGCATGTGACTGTTTAATTCAAGCAATATTGATAGGATTTACTGGTGAGAAAAGGTGAGATGCAAGAGAAGTTGGAAAAGATGCTAGCAGGGAATTAGTTGGAAGTCACAAAGTTGGTTCACACAGGGAGAGAGGATGTTTCCTTATTGTGCCCAGTTGGAATTTCTTGTTTTGAATTTATGAAATACTTGCCAAATTCTCCTGTTTATAAAACTTTACCCTTAGTGTCAGAATCACTGATTAAGGGATAACATGAATGTAAGAACAGAAAACACTCAAAGAGAATAGATAAAGCCGAAGTGTGACTCAAGCCTGAAACTTGGCCAAGGGTCTCAGGAAGTGGTCAATTGAATTAACTCTGCTGTTTCTCCAAGTGATAAAGCCACGAGAATTGGTGTTGTTTAAGCCTGGATGTAAGCTTCTTAGAAGAAACACTTTCTATCAGATAGTGTGAATATTCTTTGGAATTCTTCAACCTCAGGGAAAAATAAATATTTTAGATAATTTTCCATGAAAACATTTATTTTAGTCACTAGAAGTAATTCAACTCTTTATTGTAAATGTAAAAAATATAGGGTGTTTCTTATTTTTGATCAATTACTTCCTAGGGTGGTCTCTCTAGGCATATTTCATTCTCAAATTGGTCAAAATTGAGTTTTAATGGCCTCCACTTAGGTCTTTAGTTTCTAGTCCAGCTCTAGAACATCCCTCTTAATTATATGATCCGGTCCTCCATCATCCTTCTACTCTCCCTTTGGAGATCATTACTGACCTTCAAAGAAAGAGACCGTCTACTGTTGCAGAAAAGTTCAGAATATGTTTTATTGTTTACACCCAGAATCTTATTCTGGTAGCACCTTGTTCCTACAAATAGATTATATTTAATATCCTCCTGAAGCATACTCATTTTATATGTCAGTTAGGGAATACTATTGTGGAATAAATATGGCATTATTAATGAAATAGACTTGGTAGTTTGGTCATTTTCTCCTCAAAAGCAGAAGGAAATAAAAATTCATCCATATGTTTTGGTTGGTCTTTTACAAATGGGCCAATCAAATGGAAACAAAGTCTTTACATTTAATTTCTAGAAGACATTAATTCTGGTCCTCCATGAGGTCAAGTCATTGGTGTTATATTAAACAAAGATGTGTATCCAAAAGATAAGGGTCATTTGGTTTCCCTTCACAGGGTCCTGTAGTTAATCTTGAACACCTTTTAAGATAGGGGGGAATTGAGTCAGTAAAACCTCCACATTTTGAATCAAATTCAGCAATATTTAGCAAAAGAAGTTTTTACCATAGCTTGCACTCAGTAAGTGGTAGGTAAGTATGTGAAAATGGGGTGTTTCTTCTTTTTTGCCCATTCAAGACTATTTTTCATCTCTACTGAGTAAAGAGCAAGAGAGGATGTGGTTAAATTAGATGAGGATTTCTTTCTGGCTAGGCTTTCTTTTGTGGTTCTGAGCTCTCTTTTCTGCGGGAGAAGTGGTTTTCAGAGTGTTGAGGCAACTGCACTTTTTCTCCAAGTGACTTTAATGTTCTTTCATCTATAATGTGAACAGCTCTGTATTTTGGGTTCTACTATTTGGTAATACTTACTTGAAATTTAAAAATTTTAAAGCCCTGGTAAAGGGTTAAGTAGTAGCAGGTGAGAACAGATGGGATAGATGATGTGTGGAGTGTCCGAGTACTTAGATGACCATCATGAGGGCGTAGTCCAAAATATAATGAGAAATAGTTTTTCAAAGGGCTTCAACTTTCTGCCTCAAAGTGAAGTTATGATTTTAAAAAGGCTAATTCGATTATTGGAAAATAAAAAAAAAATACTCTCAAACTGTGAATAATATACGTAAAAATTAGCTGAAACCTGTGTCCTAGATATCACACAGCGCCCCATAGCATGGCCCAGAATTGGAGTTCACTAGAAACTCAATTTCTTCAAGTACTGTGTGTCCCATTTTGCTGGAAAAGACTGAGTGGATAAAGACCCCAGGGTATCCCTAATCACATGGTCTGGAACAAAAACATGGACCAATGCAATTCTTTCCCTTGTTTATTTGAATTAAAAAACACGCAGGTAAATTATGAGTTAGGAGTGATACCTGAGGCTGACAAATCAGAAAACTGAGGATGCTAGCAGATTTATGAGCCTGTATAGATGACAGAACCTTAAGATGCTCTTTAGTGAAAAGCCAAAGAAATTGAACAAGTACCCAAGAGAGAGACTATGGGGCTTCCTTGCTACTGGTTTCCTGAAATCTCCTGAAAATAGGCTTCAAGTCCTGAAATTCAAATGCCTGTTGTATCCTTAAGATACATTTCACTTTACTTGCAATTTTACTTATTCTGTCCTTGAAGCTGAACTAGCAATTCTTGAGCCAACAGTTATACTTAAACACAAATGAGTTTTTCAGGGATATGGTCAAGAAGCAATTTTTCACATTCTTTATTTTATTGTCTCATTTTACTTCTTCAGTGAATCTTTTTTTCTGAAATACTATATTTATTATTAATGTGACAATTGTAAAGCATACATCAGTGACATTATAAATTTTGGAAAACTAAAATACATTTGAATATTTTGACCCAAACCAATTTATTAAAATCCATTTTCATTTTTAGTAGCTTCAATATATGCTATGTGCTTTGTTTCTGTCATAATAAGTATTCAATGGCTAACAGAGTATGATGCTAAATGATATAATGAAAGAGAAAAAATTCTAATTATCTAAAAGCAACTAGACATTTGATTCAAATTTTTTTGTTTTTATGTGTATAGGTATCACCTTGTTGACCAATACAAGAAATATTTATGGAACAATGATTCCTAATTTAAGGCTCAAATGTATTTCCTTTTAAAGCTTTTCTCTTGATCCAACCTCATCTTCTTCCCCTGGCTGTGTCCATGGCAGCTGGATGTGGAGGAGGTGGGGGCGTTGCCTGGTTCTGAACTTCCGGCCTCTCCCCACTCCTACTCTTTCTTGGCATTGGCTCCTCCGGGGTGGTGGATGAGGAAGAAGTTTATGGGGTGTGTGTGACATCTTTTCATGTGCCTGCCCTGTGTCAGTGGTGGGTCTGTGTTCTCTTAGGCCCAGCCCGGTTCTGCCTGATGCTGGTGGTCGGTCTCTGCTGATAGGCAGGTGTCACTCATACGGTGAGTTTGGTTTCTTGACTCCAGCCCTCTCTGTCACTGAGACATCCCTTTGAGAAGCAGACGTGTCTCCTGTATTTCCTTAGCAGTGCCTCCACCAACTCTTTCTTTCATTTGGACATCCCATCAGTTGGTTTAGCCACAGCCTGAAAATTCTCAGTCTACCTCTGTACTCATTTAACTCATGTATGTGTAGCCGGGGTGCTTTTCTAGACCCTCCAAGGGCTGTGGAGGGCTGGGATAGGGTGCCAAGGGACACTACTACTTTAAGCTCCATTGGTACGGTCTGCTTCAGTGATTTCCATCCTTCATGAATCTCGAGGCATCATTGTCTGGGTTCAAGAATGATCTCTAAACTTTAAAGGGACCTTGTCAAGCACCTCTCCACAAAGGGAGAAACAGACCGAGAATTGATAACATAATATACCTTCTAAGTCCCCGAACTCTCCCCCAGGAATTCCTGAACATACTTCTCCCAGGGGATTGTCGGCTTGGGCCTAGAGTTTCCACAGTTTGGAACTCCGTCCAGGGAACCAGAAGTCAGTAGCTCCATCTTTTTGGAAACTTCAGTCTTTACAAATCATTTTCTTGTCTTCAAAGAGGGGATACACTCCCTACCCCTTTACCTTCTCTTCACAAATACTGTAATACTCATTTCATCTGGCTCCCTGGCCCTCTTCTTGAATAGACTGTCTGGTGGGGATTGTGGGGACTGACCAGTTAGCAGAAATTCTGCAGCATGCCTCTAAACAAGTACTGTGGGGAGGTGTTTGCTCCAGCTCCAGTCAAGGGCAGCTCCTTGTCAATATGGGGTAATGGGCCTCAATTCTAATTCCAGGACAAGAAGGAAAATCTCACTTTATCTGCAAATCAGGATTGCGTTTGTGTCCATCCCCCAACTTTATTCAGTGTTTTTCAAATAGTAAAAACTCAACAAACATTGGGTAAAGCATAAAGACAGGAGCAGTTTGGATATATTTAATTTTAATTTCAAGAAAACATTTAAGAAGCTTCCAAGAGATATTGAAAATGTCTGATAGAACAGAAGGCCATGTAGAGGTTAGAATGGAGTTATGAAAAAAGACCAGGAGCAGATAATCTGATATAATTTCCTGCTGACATGTTCTGATGAAAACTAATGATTAGAAGATAATATGTTAAGATATTGTATGTAATTAAACTCAGGTAGAGTTATGCATTTTATAAAATAGTAGGAAAAAAAGGATTTGGGAATCAGTAATAAAGCAAACAACTAATGAATAGAGATAAAAATAATTTTTTCTATGTTGTGCATATATAGGATGAAGATACCAATCATTTCAGTTTGTGTCTTCTTCTTCCTATTATTATTTTTAATGCTTTTGAGTTGTCATTTGACTGACTTGACCCAATCAGCTTACTATTTTGGAGCCTTTGGAGCCACGGAAACAGTATTGTAATGTACTATTGAACGAGGCAAAGGCGTTTGTGAAATTTTTTATGTTTCATATGGCTTTTTTTGAGATTCAATTGTATAGTACAACTACAAGTTCATGTTTCCCTTACAGCATCCCCATTTTTTTTTTAAAAATAGAGAATTATATTTGGGGTAGGGTAGATTTTAGGCAAATTTGGCTAGATGGAGTTATCAATTTCTACTTAGTGTGGATACCCAGACTTTCCAAAATTCAGGGAGATTCTCCATTTCAGAAGCATTCCCTACTGAAATCAAATTGTACTGACTCTTTAGAGTCTCTCCCACTAGACATGGTAAGATACTTAAAGACTACACCTTAATTTTCTTTGCATTACCAGAAACAATCACAGAGCCTGGTATATAGTAGGTGCAAATAATGGTTGAGTGCATGAATGAACAATGATTGGGAGCCTTGTGTCAGTCTTACAAACTTAACCCTGGTATTTGACATATTTAGAGTAAGATCCCAGTTAACCACGTGAGCCGGTCTGAATCTGTGGTGGACCCCAGAAAAGCCATGCCCTTTGATCCTCATTCAATATTGCTGGGTGGGAGCATTCTGATTGTTTCCATGAAGATGTGACCCACCCAATTGTGGTTGATAACTTTTGATTAGTTGATTTCCATGGAGGTGTGTCTCCACCCACTGAAGGTGGAATTGCTTGCTGGAATCCTTTAAGAGAGGAAACATTTTGGAGAGAATCCCTTTTTGGTAGAGTCACGAGAAAGCCAGCAGACACCGCAATGTTCGCCATGTGCCCTTCCAGCTGAGAGAGAAACGTTGAATGTCATCGGCCTTCTTGAACCAAGGTATCTTTCTCCAGACGCCTTTGATTGGACATTTCTATAGACTTGTTGTAATTGGGACATTTTCTCAGCCTTGGAACTGTAAACTAGCAACTCATTAAATTTTCCCTTTTAAAAGCCATTCCGTTTCTGGTATATTGCATTCCGGCAGCTAGCAAACTAGAACACCATGTATTCCTGAAATTGCTGTTATTTTCTCCTAACCCCTGATGAGATTACTTAGCTCATTGGCTTGGGAATCTGCTCCCATTCCTGACAGATGGGGTTAAGATTCTCTTCTGAAATGCATATTTCTTGCTGGGGCCCTGCTAACTTGGCAGAACTCATCAGCCCTCTACCCAGAGACTAAGTTTTACTCTCACAAACAGACTCCACCACTAGCCCCTGATTTCTTCCCCATTTCAAACCACACCTGTCTCCTGGGAACCATTCTGCATAACCGTGTGTTCTAGTTTGCTAGCTGCCAGAATGCAATATATCAGAAACAGAATGACTTTTTAAAAGGGGAATTTAATAAGTTGCTAGTTTATAGTTCTAAGGCCGAGAAAATGTCCAATTAAAACAAGTTTATAGAAATGTCAAATCAAACGTATCCAGGGAAAGATACCTTGGTTTAAGGAGGCCGATGATGTTCAGGGTTTCTCTCTCATCCTGGAAAGGCACATGGCAGACACAGTCACTGTTTCTCTCTTGGCTGGAAGAGTACATGGCGAGCAAGGCATCATCTGCTAGCTTTCTCTCCTGACTTCTTGTTTCATGAAGCTCCCCAGGAGGCATTTTCCTTCTTCATCTCCAAAGGTCGCTGGCTTGTGGGCTCTCTGCTTCTCATGGCTATGTCATTCTTCTCTGCTCTCTCTGTATCTCTCATTCTCCAAAATGTTGCCTCTTTTATAGGACTCTGGTAAACCAATTAAGACCCACTCAAATGGGTGGAGACACGTCTCCCCTAATCCAGCTTAACACCCACTCTTGATTGGGTTATATCTCCAGAGAAATGATCTAATTACAGATTCAAACATACAGTATTGAATAGGGATTATTCTGCCTTTACAAAATGGGATTTTGACTAAAACATGGCTTTTCTAGGATTCATACATCCTTTCAAACAAGCACACCATGACCGTTTTTTGAGGAAAGGACTCCCAGGTTTGTGAGTGAAACCTCTACTAGTTCGGAATCTTGGAATGTTGATTCCAGTCAAAGAGAGTTCTATCTTTTGTGCATTATTGGTGACTTGAATTTTTACTGTTGGGACCAATTTCAGCTTGTAGGAGGCTAGTCCTTAGCTTGAGTTTTTCAGTGGTTCCAGAACAATTTGTCTCTACGTTCCTCCTTTGCTCATAACCTGACAGGTTGTGATATTGTGTGAGCTGCCCTTAAGCTGAGGCACTTCTCTGTCCTCATTCCAGCCATCCCTTCTGTTCCCTAAGAACTTGAAGCTCAGGCTGCTCTCAGGAGCTCCAATGTGCACGAATTTGATTGCCTCATTGGCTAAAGTTCTCCTCTCGGACTGACCATCTGTCTCAATCTCCTACTCTCAGGACCATGATCTCTGCTACTTGGGTTGATCAGGTAAATGGGACAGCAAATGTTTATAAGTACTGAAAATTATCAGGCCTCATATTGTATTAAAACTGTGTCAGTCAATGAAGTAGTGTTCTGAATAAAATACACGGGAATAAGAACAAGGGAATTAAAAATGTTGGACTTAGTATAACCTATCATGGATCCATTGGCTCATCTGTGTGACATGGATGGGTGACATGAGGAAACACAAACATCTATTGTAGGAAATATTTCAAAGAATGAAAATCAGACTGTTTATTTCAAAAGGAAAGGGGGTAATATTGAGAGATTAAGATAACTGAAAAATATGTTTTCGTCTCCCAGTGAGGACTTTCTGGCCATCTCTGGGTACCGTGAGTTCTTCAAAGGCAAGAAAAGCATTATATGTCTGATAAAATTAACATTTATTGCATCCAAATCCTCTTATTCTTGTCTGTTCATCTATGTGATATCCACCTCAGGAGATTTGTGACTAATTTATTTTCTTTTCTGTTTGCATTTCCAATAATGGTTGTCCCAAACTTTCCCCATTTTCCTCACAACCATAAACACATTGTACCTCCCTTTTCCAAAGCAGATAAAAATGAAAGTTTGTATTACTGCAATGACTATCCCATCTGAGGAACTATATCTGTACCAATATTTCTTTGCATTTTTATGAAATTTTTCTATTTCCCTCAGACTTTGGAGGAAGCAATATCTTTCTTTGGCAAGACTAACCTACTTTTACACCTAAAGTCACCTCCAGCCTCCAGTGACACACGGTGACATCATCAGGTCCTTTATCGGTATATGCATCATTAGGGCTCTTGTAAAAATAATCATTCATTTGTCCCTTTATCACTTAAAATTGTAGTAATGTATCTCTTCCCTTTCATTGCAAAATTCAGTAGAATAGCTTTTGATAACTGCTAGCCATTCCTTACAAGTTTAACCTAACTATTCCCTTACAAATTGCCATTAGTCTGTTAGTTATGGGTGCTCACCATTCTACTGAAACTGTTTTTGTAATTTTTAATTTTTAAGGGTCAGCAACATCTCTTACTTAGTCCTATACTTCCTTCCCAGGTTTCATCTTCTTCAGCCTCATTGCAGTATATGGTGCAGCCAATCACTCTCTTTTCTATAGTCTCTCTCTTCGCTCTCCTAATGCTGTGGCATCAAATGCCCTTTCAAGGTTTTAAAAGTTAACAGCTTTATTGAGAGATAATTCACATACCTTGTGAATGAGTCCTGGCCAATGGAATGTGAGTGGAAGGTATGCAGGCTGTGCTAGGGGTGCATGCTGCAGGGCTGTTTTCCACGCCACTTCCCTTTTTGGCTTGATGAGGTTAAGCCTTTGAGCCTGTGAGACACATGTTGAAGAATGGTGGAGACACTAGACGGAGGAAAGCAGGAAGTAGCCTGAGTCTCTGAATCGTCGCTTGGACAGGAGCCTCCTGCTAATCGGAACACTCCCTTGGACTGGATGGGGGAAGAAATGCACTCATTCACGTTTAAGCCCTTGCTTATTTTTAGTTTTTTTTTAATTTTTTGTAATAGCAGCTAGTGTTACCTTAACTAACATAAAAATGATGGCATCGGCTTACACCCCTTCAGCAGCATATGAGAATCAATTGTGCCAACACTGAATGTTATCAGTAGTTTTATTTGCCAGATTTGTCACTGACAACTAATCTTTTTCATTACTTTATTATGCGACTAAATTTTTTATATATTTACTTGCAGTTGTATTTATTTTTTGCAGATTGACAATTTGTTAATGTTTCTCTGAATGTTTGTCTTTCCATTATGGGTTTGAAAGAGCTCTTTGCTTTTTAAGGAGATAACATTTTAATCTGTCTTATAGGTTGCAATTTTTTACGTTGTCCTTATTTTGACTTTTCTTTCTGCAGCATAGAAATTTAATAATTTTATATAGAAAATTCTGTGGATAGTATTTTTCATGGTTTAAAGTCCTTCCCTACCTTGGAATTATATTCTAGTACTTACATTAATATTTTTAAACATCTAAATGTTGAATCAATTTGGAATTTAATTTAGCATAAAATTATTTTTGTCTCTAACATGTAGTCTGAAATTTTACTCATAGCAGACACTTAATAAATATTTGCTAAATTTAATTAAGTCTCTTTAAGAAAGTTTAGGGTTGGATTAGATCAGCAGTTCTCAGTGTAGTCGTGGACCAGGCGGCATCTGCATTGCCTGGCAACTTGTTAGAAATGCAAATTCTTGGGGGCCACCCCAGACCTACTGAATTAGAAATACTAAAGATAGGGCTAGCAATCTGTGTTTTAACAAGACTTCCAGGTGATTCTGCTGAAGTTTGACAATCCCTGGACTAGATTAAAATACTTCCAGCCCAAATATTGTAGGAATACATGTTTTTCCATGTTAACAAAGGCCACTGCTGTGGAAACATGATTTCCCCCATATTTTTAGCAAAGTGGAAATAGAGACAAACATGCCTGAGGCTAGCCCTACTGGGGCAAAACCACAATTGCAATGACCACGTCCCTGGGTCCCCAGGTTCCTCTCTCTACCCATCCACACTGGGCTGCTTCTGTTTCCCTTGGATGTCTTGATTTTTTGTGGTGCTTCCTCTAGAACATCCCAGCCAGAACATCAAATATAGGCTTTCCAGCCCTCCTTTGCTGTCGAACCATCAAAGCTCCAGGGCTCTTATCCCAATCGGCTGTCCTGAAGGGAAGTGTTCCTACCATCCCAGGACCGTTGGTGCAGGTGTATCGAGTGTCAACTCACTTAAGACCAGGCACCTTTGAATGTCTGGCCAGATCTCTGCTCTGTTACTGGGCATTCGTGCTGCACCCCTGCAGCAGTCTCCTCTCCCCTTGTCCTGCTGTTGGCATCTCTGGACGTAGAGCTGCAATTTTCTGACGTTAAAAAACTCTTCCGATCATGTTCCAGTGATATTACAGATCTTGGAGTCTAAGCAAGCACTCTTGATTTGTTCTCCTCCATCAACTTGAAAATGTCAGTCTTTTCTTTAGTCCTTTTTAGTCTTGCGTGACCCATCAGGAGAGTGTTATAGGGTAGACTGGAGTCCACCATGTAACAGCATGATATTTATTTTTTTCCCCTCAAGGTTAAGGAAGCTCAGTCTTGATAGAAACCTGTTTTTACCTTCTGCAGAACACTTGGGGAGATGTTTCATTTCTATACCAGGTGAGGTGGATGGTGGGAGTGGGTGCTGGTCACATTCCTTTAAGTATGGACTAAGGAACTTCTTATTACAGAACCAAAAAAAAAAGAAAAAAATCATCAAGAACATGCTGAGAGTTCAAGCTCTTTCAACATGTGTGATTCTGATCTTTGGCACATACTGTCTGATATCAAAACTGGTATTAACCATGTCAAGGATATGATGGTTATATGAAGTGTGTTTGTGCGGAGGGAAGACTGAGTGAGGTCTAACAGGTGTAGGGATTCAGCCAAGAGGAATAAGAGAACACTGCTCAACCCATAGGTGGAGACTAGTTATCTCTTTTGTATGTATGTGTTCATACTTTAAGTAGTCCCAGGAAGCTGTGTGAGTGTTTGTGTTTGTGTTTATTGGGAAGCCAGGAATGCCACGCCTGTTTCTTGGGGGTAGGACACTGCTGCAGAGCTGCTGGTCTAGGAGAGTTTTCTGTCCTGGGGTTCAAGGAGGGGAGTGCTTTGGAATTCCAGTTTCACACCAAGGCTCGTGTTTGGAAAGTGATACTCGGCTTCAGCCTGAAAACACTCACTGCGCTGTCATTTCCAGTCCTGTTAATATGAAGGAATTTGCGTTTGGGGATGGGAGTGGAGAGGGAGAAGGTAATTGGCAGGCTGAATATGCTGATCTTTTCACACACTCATCTTTTGCTGCTTCTCTGCGGCCGCAGTTTAGTTCCCTCGCTGTCTCCAAGGGAGCTAGCTGATCTGTGCTGTGTGCAGTGCGTGTCGAAGCCGCCGCGCACAGCTGCAACGTTCCCTGCCTTGACATCTCATCCCTCACCTTTCTTAAGATCTGGTCAGCCTATACTGTCTGCTCCACCATCAGCTAATAGCAGGATGACTGCGGGACAGGCAATGACAGCTATAGCTGTCCGGCATTTATTTTACCTTTGGTGTTTGCTGTACAGAAAATTCCAGGACTGATGAGGTTTGGTTGGTGGGGGAGAAACAGGAACGTACACTGGGTTTGGAGGAAGGTGGAACTCTGAAACCTGCCCTTCCTCCTCCTTATAGCACAGCATAATTTGGGGCATATGGACTTTGGCAGTGATTTCATGCCGCCATTGTTTGGACGTTTGCCTATTGACATAATGGGTTTGACAGTGTACATCAGGAGTTGGTATGCCGTCACCGTATGTCTCCTGCAAACATCATTCCCAAGACCTTTTATAAATTCAGGGGCAAACAGGGAGTTAGACTCCTACATCATCTTCATTCTTGCTTCTTCACTGTTTTATTACCAAAATGGCATCCAGTAGCACCTGCCTACACAGCTCAGTGCTGCACAGGGAGGCCATGTAGAAACAGATGCTGCCTTGCCCTTCAGGAACTTATAGTCCAAGACAGATACCCAGATAGGGACAAATGTTATTTCTGCATCTGTTTCTTCTCTGTTACCTGGCATGCAACCTGTCCTGGTGGGTGGGGTACATGAATTTCTTAGGGGATCCCTGACCTGTTTCAGTCATTTACTAGTTGGGTGACCTTAGGCAACTCATTTCCCTCTTCTGAGTATCAACTTCTTCATCTGTAAAGTGGGTACAATAATCAAGCCTATAATAGAGGGTTGCTGTATGAAGTAGAATCTGTGGATTAAGCTGGCTTCAACAGTGAGTGTTCAGTTCCTGGTAGATGATGTGGACATTCTGGAAAGTGAGTCAAAGCCTATGTTTGCAGCCATCACATTTCCTGTCGTTGAGAGCCCCGGATGAATACAAAGGGGTTAAGTTTTTGAAACCTTACTTCATATTTGTGGTCTTCTCTTCCACTGCCTCACCTGTATTCCTTCTGCCATTGAATCAAGGGAAGGAGTTAGCATGAAATGCTTATCAACGTACCCACAGAGATCTGAGGTTATCAGGGTAGGTTAACATGAATATAATTCAATTAACTGAACTCTACTTCTGGATGATTTGCTGGAGAGTAGATTTATTATTGATTCCCCCTAAACTCAGATTAGTAATGGTTGCAGTTTTTGCATTTACGTAGCTTATGGAGAGAGTTCCGTATGGGTACCTTTTTCTATTAACAAATGCTGTGTCTTAAATATCACATTCTTTGGTGCAATTATGTCTCCAATATTTTGAGTTGATAATTGGTTTGTTCCTGTATACTAGAATCATCCATTATAATTAAATTGAAAAGCACTGTTACAGATTAAATGATAATTATGTTTGATCTTTTTGCTTAACCAGTTAGTATTGGCTGTTTATACTAGATATGGTTCAGATAGAATGGTTGATGGGTGAGGTGAGATTCTTCTCATATCAAATGTTTCACCAATCTTATAACTCCATAGGCCAGTTTTCCATTTCAGGCTCAGGTGGGTGCTTCTGTCATTTTTTCTGAGCAGGAAAATGAGCCTTCTGATGTTGTCCTGGTTTTCCTGTTCTCCAAAAGCCATCCAACAGTCTCTTATGCTTGTAAAGTTCTTCGTACTTTTCAGACCCTTTCACTTGAAATTCATGATACTGATTGCCACTTCTAGTGTCCACCCTCCTTATTGCCATATGAGGACAAATGCCAACTACTGAATGATGTGAGGGAAAAGTGGGGCTAATTCTTTGGAATGTTAAGCATTTTTCCTTAAGAGCTTGAAAGTTCAGTATACTGTGAAAGCATAGGGCCATTTTTGGAAGAAGAGAGGGAAGGTGGAATTCACAGTCTTGGCATTCATTCACATTCCAGAAACTGGAGTGTGTGTGTGTGTGTGTGTGTTGGGGGGGTACTTCTTGGTTCTATTAATCATATTTTACCTCCTTGAGTTGTTTTTCAATTGATTTATGTTATTGTAGCAAGATTATAAGTGAGTTTAGGTCAAATATCTTTTTTTAGAGCTTTATTTTCCTCAGAATGCTTAGTACAGTGTAGAGAATTGGAGGTACTCAGTTGATTCTTTCTGAATTAAACTGAGAGGTGTTCTCTGCTTCTAACCACGTACTAGCATTAGGTTGCATCACGTTGGCTTATGGGAGCTTGTTCATTATTCCTGCTCCATGGATAGTACAGCAAACGCTTACTAGAAGGAGGATCAATGAGATACAAACAGATTCAGTTAGGGATAAATGCACCATACCTTTTTTTGATACCTAATAGCTCCAAATTAGTTGTAGCAATGGAATCCTATTAGCTTATGCCCAAAATGGTAATGTGAAATCTGCTGAAACATATGTGAATTGCTTAAAAATGATGTCTCACAGAAGTTAAACTGAAAATAATAAAAATTCCTAAGACAGAGCTGATGTTAGTTGCAAGACGATATGGGCAGTTGGAAGCAGTTTCAAGAATGGAGGCCCTCTTAACCAAAGCTAGGGTTGGGGATAAGTAGAACTGGCCACCCCCCGTTTGCATGCTCATGACACATAATTTGAGATATTCACTGTAGCCCAGTCACTGTTAATGTTAACACTTACCTGGTTTGGGTAAAGGGTGATGTGGGGAAATAGGCACATCAAGTATTTTAAAATAAACTCAGTATCCCATTACTGAATACATTATATCCCTACTTATTGGGCCAAATTCTCCTCTTTGAGCTAAGGATGGTCATGGAGAATGTGGTTTCTTGTGGGTCCATGTGATTTGTTTCTTTTGTGCTTCTGCAGTTTCTCTGAGGTGGCCTGAGATATGCCGGATTACCGGTGGAATTTGCTTGAAGCAGTTGTTGTTTTAGTTATGGAGTGAATCAGGAAAGTGCTTATTTGCTGCCTGCTTTAAGGGGCTTAGTAGGAAACAGCAATATCATGAAAGAATGTGATCCTTGGTTCCAGCTCTCCTGGTGCTTAGTTCAGGACCGAGCACCTGGGGACTTGTTTTCCTGTCACCATTCACCACTGCCTGATTGCGGTAGACTCCTGGGGGACAAAGCAGGCAATTTCTCCCTTGTACGAAGAAGGAGGTGGCTAGGTAGATTTGTGTGACACACTGCAATGTGACATGTTGATGACTGAAAATACATGCTGACAATGCCATCTGTAGGGGGGAAAGTTTTATAATTTCTAGAGCTCAAAGGACTTGCTGTTTTACTCTGTTTTAATTTATTGGCATTTCATACCTCTTGTGAAGTATACTTTGGGACCTAGAGAGAACTAAAAAAGCAGAATTTATACTTTTCTAACTGGTCTTGAAAACCCCATGTTTATAGCAATGTACTGAAAGAATAGGATATTGAGGTAACTCCAGAACTTTGTGACTTCATTAATGGAGATATGGATGGTGGTTTAAAAGTCCTATAAAATCATCCCTTATGTTGGGGTCCCTTTAATTTGCTGATACATCTGTGTGATACTTTTAATTTTTTTGCATGGGCAGGCTCCCAGAATTGAACCCGGGTCTCTGGCATGGCAGGTGAGAATTCTGCACCACCCATCTGTGTGGTACATTTTAAGTATTTGGCAAAACTTGCCTCTTTAGGTCAACTATTTGGCTTAACATACTGTTTTGGTTTTAAATTGTGTACTTCCAACCTTAGAACCTGATTATAAATTCCAAATTTTGATTATAAAATAATATTCACTAAATGATAGTTTTTAAATTACTCAATTTAAAGACTTTCTCCCTCACATTTTATGGATTTTTTCTAAAAATTAACTAATGTAAAAAGCCAACTTAAAAATCCTGTTTACTAGTTTCCAGATCAAATTCAGTCATTGCTTATAAAAATGTGTTAAGATATTTGAAATGTTTCTCTTCAAAATATTTTAAATGAGTTCGACTTATCCGGTTTTCTTAATTAAAAAAGCTCATTTTTTGTCATTAAATCTTACAAATTAATAAGTCATTATTCAAGACTCTCAATGTTTTGAAAAAATGTTTACAATTAAATAGATAGATACACATTGGAAACTTACCCTATAGTTAGCAGGTTTGCTTATCTTACCAAAAAATTTATTAGACTAACTGTAATTTTGCCATGCTGATTATTTTACTGTAATTATTTCCCTCTAATTCTTGTTCATAAATTCATTTTTTTGAGTGTCAAATTCCATTGATCTTGGCCATTCCTTGTAAGCCTCTACAACACAAAAATCATAAATGTTAGGAAATAAATGTGCACATGAAGATATAAAAATAAACTCATTTCTAAAGTTGCCCAGTATGAATACACTTAACCTCAAGAAATTCATGCTTCTGCAAGAATTCTCTGGGCATTATGGTTCCAGGTTTGAGGTAGGTATTACTGTTAACCATATAGTAAGGATATGGTTGAAAATGCCCACACCAGACAGGGGCACAGGCACGCCTTGGAGACTTCCAGCCACTCCTTGCTGTGGTTGGTTTGCTTCTCTGATTTTACCTTCTATTTTCTGAGGATGAACCTTGGGTTTTCACTTTCCTGTTTGAGTTCATGTCTGTCTTTCTGACTTGGGATTGGTTGTCTTACTCAGTCTTGCTAGGTTCCCAGGCTAGTTTTTGAGCAGCTGTATCAGCTACCTCCTCACATTTTGATGGCAGGTTTCCCAAGTCAGTAGGCAACTTGACCGGAATTCTTTATTGCCTCTGCTTGACTCGACTGAACTTGGACTTGTGGATCTGGTCTGTGTTTTGGTTTCACTAGCTCTGTGAAAGCAGGGCCTGACCCCTACAGGGTAGCAGTCTAGTTCTTTCAGAAATGAGCTGTGGAAACCAGAGCAGGAGGTTCCAAAGTGTAGGTGTAATACCTATATGTTGTCTTACTCTTTTGTTTAAATATTTTCTGTTGAGTTTACATAAAGTGAGTCACAGCTTCATTCCTCATTTTCTTTTGGGATTTAACTTGCAGGATGGATAAAATGTTGTTGCTCTTGATTTTTTTGGGGGAGGGGAAGAATGAAATATAATGGTTGAAATAAAAAAAAGTCACTGGAAGGTAACCAATTATGTGGTAACTACATGATTTGAAGTCATGTAGCTTTGATTGGAGCCTGGTTTGGAACATGATTCATCAAGTACTATAATAGCAAACCAAATCAGTGGGCATTTCATTAATTTGGTTAATAAAAAGGGAGTCAATCAGTATCATACCTCAGGGAACTTTCACATAAAATCAGATTCAAATAAGACTAATTAAAAGGAATATCCGAGAGTAACTCAGAATAATGCCAAACTAAAGAGCAAATACACCTGAGGATCTAGAGGTTTTCCAGGAAGCTGTGACCAGCACCAGAAAGGGCCTTGAGGTCAGAGGGACTCAGGTCAAAGACTAGAAAGAGGAAATGATAGATGGATTTTCCTAGACCCAAAGGGAAATTCTCATGGAATGTAGGGTAAAAAAATCGAGAAGAATAAGAACAAGATGTATTAAAAATTGTCCTAGGAATCTGAGTCCTCTGTAAGATGCATGGATGGAGCTGTGTCTGGAAGAGGAGGGTTGGGAAGCCACAGAAGGCCAGGACACCGAGGGAGAGGTGACAGTGCAGGCAGGGCAGGAATCTAGACTGAAAGGTGGGAGGAGCTGGATTAAATGACAGAATGGCAGGACGTGGAGAAGATAGAAATGTTGGTTGGGCAGTGATGTTAGTAGACAGAGGGGTTGAAACATGCAGGCTCAGGTTTAGCAAATGCTGGGGTGAATCTTGAAGGAACCGTATAGAACAGATGCCAAACAGGAACACTGTGAGTGAAGAATGAATTTACAAGTTTGGTCTGCAGATGTGTGTTGAATATCCAATATGTAACCCCCGCCTCATTTGACATTTTTGGGGAATACAGTTGTAAATGAATAAATAATTCATACTAAATACATGTATGATGATGGTGTAGCCTTGTACCTAATAGGCACCCAGGACAGGATTTTTGGCTTTTATCTTTTTTTTTTTTAACTGTGAAATATAACATATATACATATAAAAGCAATAAATTTCCGAGTATGTTTTAACAAGTATTTATGGAACAGATTTTAAAGTTTGTTATAGGTTACAGTTCCACAATTTTTTGTTTTTTCTTCTAGCTGCTCCAAGATACTGGAGACCAGAAGAAATATCAACATAATGATTCAACAGCCATATTCATTTGTTAAAACATTTCTTCTGTTAGACTCCTTTTTCTCTTTGTTGTGAAAAATAACATATATACAAAAAGGCAATAAATTTAAAAGGCATCACAACAATTAGTTGTAAGAACATATTTCAGATTTTGGTATGGGTTACAATTCCATAGGTCTCTACTTCTAGCTGCTCCAAGGAACTAGAGCCTAAATGAAATATCTGTATAATAATTCAGTGCTTATACTCATTTGTTAAACCCTACATTTTCTGTATAACTCCATCATCACCTGTGATCTTCCTCCCACTCTTTGGAGTATTTGGGCTATGCCCACTCTGGCTTTTCCTGTTGGGAGGGGCTGTTGATAAAATGGGACGGGAGAAGGGAGCTAGGCAATGGTGTGGAAAGGCTGGGCCTCTGCATTTCAGGGCCCATCTGGAGGGCGTAGGTTTCCGGAAAGTGACCCTAGTGCATGGAGCCTTTGTAGACTCTTCTATAATGCTCTAGATTTTCTTTAGGACTGGCAGGAATGGTTTTGCCTGGGGTTTGCAAGTTAAGATAGGTAGCAATGTCTAACTGAAGCTTGCATAAGAGTGACCTCCACAGTAGCTTCTCAACTCTATTTGAACTCTCTCAGCCACTGATAACTTATTTGTTACTCTTCTTTTTCCACTTTTGGTCAGGATGATATTGTTGATTCCCACAGTGCCAGGGCCAGGCTCATTTCTGGGAGTCATCTCCTGTGCTGGTTTGAACAGAAGTATGCCCCCTAAGAAAAGCCATGTTTTGATATAAAACCCATTTCATAAAGGTAGAATAATCTCTAGTCAATACTGTATGTTTGAAACTGTAATGAGATCATCTCCCTGGGTGATGTGATTTAGTCAAGAGTGGTTGTTAAATTGGATTAGGTGACGACATGTCTCCACCCGTTTGGGTGGGTCTTGATTGGTTTATTGGAGTCCTATAAAAGAGGAAACATTTTGGAGACAGTGATTCAGAGAGAGCAACACTA